>CAXIVR010000010.1:9758679-9972193 GCA_964035755.1 Teleogryllus oceanicus
GGGGTTTTGCTGTTTGTTGTTGGCTCTTTCTTGAGTGGGTGGGTGGGTCTGGCTGGGGTGGCTCTGGGTTTGTGGCTGCGGTGCGGTGTTTAGCTGGGGTGGGGGGCTGTGGGGTAAGGGGGGTGCGGTGCGGTGAGTGCGGTGCTGTGCTGGGTAGCGTTTTGGCAGGGGCGTTAGCGGTGGCTGGCGTGCAGTGCAGTGGCTCTTTGCAGTGCTTTGGAGTGCGGGGGCGGGCGTGCATGGCAGTGTGTTGTTTGCGTTGTAGCTGTGTTGTTGCTCTGTTTGTTTTTGTTGTAATGCTGAAAGTGGTTTGCAATGAATTTTTGTAAAATGAGTTTTGAAATAAAAGTTGTTGAAAAAGGGTTCTCCCTTTTTTGGGGTTTCTATCTCTTTGAAAACTATTCTTTGTTCTGTTTTGTTGCTAGCTTTGGGAAAGTGTTTTGCTGTTGTGTTGCGGAAAACGGCGGGGGGTTTTTCTGCTCGGGTTCTGGCTTTTAAAAAAAATTTCCCCCCGGGGGTTTTTGGGGTTTCTGTTTTTTTTGAATGATGTGAAATGAATGGGTAAAAAGGGGTCTGCTGTTTCCTTGCTGTGCTGTGTGCTTTCTCGGGGTGCTGCGTATTTTTTGTAATGTATCCTTTTGTGAAATCTGTTTTTTAAATGAATGTTGTTGCTGAATGAATGAGGGGTCGTGTTTTTTTTTTTTTGGGTTTTTTGTTGTGTTTTTGTTGTTGTTTGTATGTGTTGTTTTGGGTGCGGGGGCCCTGTTCCCGCGTTGGGTTTGCCGTGTGCGCGTTGCCTTTGGGGTGTGTTGGGGCCGTTTTGTGTGTGTGTAGTGTGTGCTGGTTTTGTGTGTGTTTTGTGTTGGTTTTGTTGTGTTAGTTGTGTGTTGTGTGTTGCCCTTTTCCGTTGCTTTGGCGTGTTTCCGCTTGGGGGTGGGGGTTTTCCGTTGTTGGTTTGTGCAAAAAAATGTGTGTGGTGTCGTGGGGGTTTTTGGGGTTGCGGGTTGTGTCGGGGGTGCTGGTAGCGGGGGGTTGGGGTTTGTTTCTGGGTACGGTCAGGGGCGGGGGGGTGCGGGGGCGGGGGGGGTTGGGGGGGGTGCGGTGCTGGGGTTGCTGCGGTGCTGGGGTGGCGGGGGGGTGGGGTGGCTGGGGGGGTGGCTGGCTTGCGGGGGGGTGCAGTGGGGCGGTGTGGGGCGCGTGTGGCGTGTGCGTGTGTGTGCCGCGGTTGCCGGTGTGTGTGTGTGTTTCGTGGTGGTGTGGTGTGGTGTGTTGTGTTGTGTGTGTGTTGTGTGTGTGTTGTGGTGTTGTGTGTGTGGTGTTGTGTGTGGTGTGGTGTGTGTGGTGTGGAGCAGCGTGTGGCCGTGTGCGCGTGGTGGCGGTGGTGGCGCAGTGTGGCCGTGTGGGGCCGTGTGCGCGGTTGCGCTGTGACGTGTGGCGTGTGTGCGTGTGTGTCGCGTGTGTGCAGCGTGTGTGTAGCGTGTGTGTCTGTGTGTGCGTGGTGGTGGTGGGGGTGGTTGGCGCGTGGTTGGGGTGTTGGTGGCGGCGGTGGTGGTGCGGGGTGGTGGTGGCGGCGTGGTGGGGGGGTGGTGGTGCGGTGTGGTGTGGGTGGTGGTGGTGGCGGTGGTGGTGGTGGCGGTCCCCGGTGGTGGTGGTGGTTGGGGTGTTTTTGGGGGTGGCGGTGGTGGTGGGGGTTTGGTAAGTGGCCCCGGGGTGCGGTGGTGGGGGGGTGGTGCGCGGTGTGGGCGCGGTGGCAGCGTGGTGCGGTGGTGGTGGTAGTGTGGTGGTGGTGGGTGGTGTGGTGTGGTGGTGGTGGTGGTGGTGGTGGTGGTGGTGGGGGCGTGGTGGTGGTGGTGGTGGTGGTGGTGGTGGGGGTGGTGGTGGTGTGGCGGGGGCGTGGCGTGGCGGTGGTGGTGGTGGGGGCCCCGTGGGGGGGGGTGGTGGTGGTGGTGGTGTGTGGTGTGGTGTGGTGTGTGTGGGGCGTGTGGACGCGTGTCAGCGTGTGCGCGTGTGGTGGTGCTTTTTTGGGGTTGGGTGTTTTGTGTGTGTGTGTGTGTATAATGTGTTGTGGTGTTTTTAATGTTGTTGTTGTGTGTTGTTTTTGTGTGTGTTGTTTGGTGTTTTGGGTTGGTGTGTTTTGTGTTGTGTGTGTTGGTTGTGTGTGTTGTAGTGTTTGTTTTGTGTTTGTGTGTTATTTTTTGTGTGTGTTTTTAAAGTTTTAGTATATAGTAGTAGTAATAAAAATAGTAAAAATAATATTATTAAAATAATAGTAATAATAATAATAGTAATAATAATAAAAATAATAATAAAAAAGTAATAATAATAAAATAATAATAAATAATAATGAAATAAAAATTTTAATAATAAAAATAATAAAAATAAAAATTTAATATTTTTTTTTTTTTTTTTTTTTTTTTTTTTTCCCCTTTCCCCCCCTCTTTATCGCCTCCCTTTAACACCCTTTTTCCAAAGGGCAACTCCCTGCTTCCCCTCCACCTTCCTCTCCTCCTTGGGGGGAAAGCCTCTCCCCCGTCCTTTAGGCTCTCCTCCTCCTCCCCAAATATGGGTGATTTAATTTAACAAAATTAAAAAAAAATTTATAACAATAAAAAAATTTGGGGCTTCCCTAAAACATTTCAAAAATTATTAAGAAAATGAGATAAAACAAGCTTTCTTTTTGAGAATCACTTCACATCCTGAACAACGACAATAAAGAAAAAAAGGCCAACGAAATTAAAATGATAAAATAAAAAAGGGTGTTTTAACAGACATTCTCCAAAATTTGGTTTGAATTAAAAGCATTATAAAATAAAAAAGAAACAAAACGGATTTTCTTATAAAAAGGAAACTGGAGGCGCCAAAGTCTCGAAAGTGATAATGAAAACGTGACTCCCAAGGAATCCACGCCGCTCTAGAAATAAAAAATATCTAACTTTTAAATAACCAATCATCCCCCTTTTTTTTATAACGGGGGTTGGGACTTGTCTTCACGATGGAATATGGCACGGCTTTTCGCGTCTTTCTCGGTCATGCCACTATATGTCTCTCTATCTGCAGCACAGCTAGATACGATCGCAATCATGCCACACGTATCTAGCGGCTCGTCTGAGAAAGACGCAAAAATCGTGCCGTATTCCTTCATGAAGACAAGGCCCTCGCGCGTCAAGTTATAAAAACCGAAGTACACCTTGCATAAAACCTCCACCTAGTTGTCAGAGGAATGACGTCGTACCTGCTCTAACGTGACGTCATCCTCCTTGGGAGAAAGCGCTGGGAAGTGAGAACTGCACAGCGACTCACACCGAGAGGTACCTGGCCTCCCACCACATCATCTTGGGGAGGTAGTCCCGGTGACAGACACTGGAGGTTCCCAACAATGATTCGCTGCAATGTTCTTTTGGGTTACGACAATGAGCGAAAGGCAAGTGGGATTGTAATATTTGGTAACCTCATATCTAGACATCGGATGTTTAGGGAAATGCCTATTTATTCTAGCAAACTTATTTAAAGGCCGATAATATATGTGCACAAAAAACATAATTAAAGGCCGATAATATTAGGACTTTTTGCCTTATTCTTTACTATTTTTATATACAATGCAAAGATATCGGAAAATCGGCCATGGTCCAACGTGACCATTGGTTACGAAATCTTCAATTCACGTCTTGGGATTTTAAAATACAAGAGAATTCCTAAATGTATACCCACTTATTTTTCTCCATTTCCCTATTTCATAAATACCAGATATGTTCTGAGAACATGGTCAATACACCGAGAGTACCGAAATTTTAAGTGGAAATAAATGCAAATTCCCAGAAGGTTTCAGTGTTGCTAGAGATGGAATTCTAAAATATACGCCAGTCACATCATTAGATGTTGAGAGATCTTTCTCCGCATTCAAACTGATTTTGTCTCTTAACCGTCGCAAATCAGAAATTGTGATCCTTGAAAAGTTACTGCAAATAAAATGCAGTAAAATGCAAATATTGCAGGTTAATGCAAATTTTTAGAAATAAAATGTAAAAGAGTTGTTAATATGTAAATCAAGTTTTACATTAAAATGTACGAACTTGTTTTGTGCATTTAAAATTACAAAATAATATAGACAAAGATTACAAACAACTTTTTATTTTATTGTGTATGTAACTTATGACAGTGACTTTTTTCTTATTCCTGAATTTTTCGGTGCCTTTTTAAGCGCTTAAAAGTCCAGTTTTTAGTGCCTAAACATCCTGTCCACTCATAGCAGTGTTGTAACTGGAAGAGCCAGAAAGAAAGCGAGCGGAACATGTGCCGGGCTCTGCTAGTTTCCTACATACAGGCACAGGATTTATTCACTTTTCCGTTACCTGGGCCTGGCAATAAGACTAATTCTGTGAAAAATTCGTGGTTTTCCAGCGCACGATGACATAACTTTCTCTTTTCTCGAATTAACTGAAAGTAGAAGAGAAAACTGAAAATGCCCGACCATTTCATTCAGAACTTTTTTTAAACAAATAAAATATTCTCAAAATTTGAAAACTTGACATAGCGTGCCTCGCCAGTAAGACAACGATGTGTGATACATTAAAAGCGTTTTTAATTTTTTGTTAAGATATAAAAAATATTTATATCTTTTCTTAAAAAAGTGCGCATTCTTGGCTGAAATTGCTCTCCAGAAGCACATAGCCTGCACGTGACAAGGGTAGTTTTAAGTGAGAAAAACCACTGCAGTAATAGTAGTTTATGCAATTAGTTTATAATGTTAAGCTTTATTGCATGAGTACATGTTTTGAAAACGAGCGACGTTAGGAGCGAGTTTTCAAATTGTACAGCATGTAATAAAGCAACATTATAAACGAGTTACTACGCTATTTTGTATAACAAATTATAAATTTACAGAGAATCAAATTTAAATTTTCCCGAAACAACTTTCTTCTGACGTCTCAGGGCATGACATCAACGCCCTCTGGAAATCAAATTCAAGATGGCATTGACATCGTGCGAGAAAACAGTGGTCAGCTGTTCATCTTCTACCTCCCAGATTCCGCTACTATTGGCTGAATGTGTGATGACGTCATGTCGCGTTTAATAATGTTGATGACGTCATGTAGCGTGCGATAAAATACTGGATTATGCACGATTCGGGGTATCGAAAAGGGTCGTTTATAATGATGGTATACAAAAAAGATGTTTTATGGTGAGCTTGGAAGGCCACGTACTCGACCTAAACTCTGGTGGAGTGCTCAAAAGCTCTCGTTGTCTGCAGTGTGCCTTTCCTCCTTCAGTGGGGCTGTCGCTGTCGACTAGGTATTGCAGTTTCGTGCAAAGAGTTGAAACTAATTGTGTTTACTAAAAATGATGTTACTGACGTGCAGGAAATCAAGTAGCTTCTTCGTTCTGTATTGGAATATCAAGACTGACTATGCTTGCCTGCACGACGTTTTTACTTAATTATTCATCTGCTTTCTAGAGAACGTTTTGACATACTATGAACGTTTGACTTATATACTAATATACCAGAAACACTCTTTACAGACGAAATGAAACTTCCATTTCGTAGCCAATGGAAGTTTCAGAATAAATTGTCGTTGGCTGTGATTGAATAGCCGAGCGAAGTGGTTCAGGGTGTAAACTCACTGACTTCGCAGTCTGGTGGCTGGGGTTCGATTCCCAGGTCGGCCATCGTGACTGGGGTTATCATGGTTTCCCTTCGGTCATACAGGCGAATTCTCATCATCATATCACTTCATAATTTACAGGCTGGCATCCAACTGCTTTGCATATCCTGTTATAGGAATCGCCAAGGATCGCACGCGATTTAAGTATTCCTGCTACTACGCTTGCAAAATTCTTTCATGTTTTCGAGAGGCAATGCAGTAATTTTTTTCCCAGAGAGTGTTTTAGAGCGTTAGCCGTTTCCCACATCCAAGTCTCCACTTCGTTCTGGGCGCTACATCCACTTCTTCTAGGTGTCTGGAGGCCGTTGCTTTGCGTACAGCATCTCCCAACATTTTCCTCTTCTTTTACCTAGAGTCCAGTCTATCACACCACTTCCGTTATTCTTAGTTGTTCTTGCCACATGTCACTCTTGTATTCTATTCTATCAATTATTCCTATGCGTATTTTCATTTTCTGCTTTATTTCTTCATTTGGGATATGCTCTGATTTGGAGATACTGCAACTTCTCCGAAGAACGAACGCCCCTTTTCGAAGCTTGCAAGTTTTTGTTTTGCCTTTTTTTACTTTCCATATCTCGTTAGTATGAAGGGAAATATCTTCAACAATTTCTTCACAATAAGTAAATTTATTTGGTTTGAAGAAAAAGTACAAAAAATAATGAAGAAGCAATGCAATAACTCGTTTACATTAACAGAGGTTAAGTCATGACATGTCGCCTGTTCCTTTGCGGTCCACATTGTTTTGAACTTGTTGAGTGTTGTTTAGTTACTGTTGTTATGATTGTTTTGTACTTGTTGAGCATTGTTTTGTTCATGTTGTTATGATTGTTGACCTGTTGAGCAAAGGACGTTTCCGGACCAATACGCTAATGTGCGGGATGAGGTGGATCTTCCGGCTAAGGGAGGTCTGATTGCTGGTAGCTCAGAAAAATATACTTGACCTTTACAAGTTTTTTAAGCGTAGGAAATGCCAAACAATAATGCAAGGGGTAATGCATATAATGCATAATTAACTTCCAACTAGATAGAGAGATGCTAATTATCAGGGCTCGGATTCTGATACCGTGTCATCTACTCGTTGGTGCATTCTAAACTTAGATAACTTGTTAATGAATGTTTATCAAGACATATTGATACAAAAAAATTTAGATATTTTATTTTATCATCCTATCATGACGAAATTCACTACTGCAGTGAACTCTATTTTTTTAACTCTCAAAATTACAGGGATATTCGGTGTCTTCCTAGACCTTTCAAAACTGGCGGTTAGAAGATCTGAGCTAACGATTACATTCCCTTCTAAAATAAAGACTATTAAATATTACATAAATATTATATTACATACATATATTACATAAAATATTACATTAAATATAATTTTATGTAAATAAATTATATTTAAAATTGTAAATTTCATTGAGTAGATAAATATGTTCCCACGCATATTTGGATTTTCAACAACAAGTTAATTTCCCCCATGTATTTAAGTTATTTTATAGGTAATTTTCCTTTTAATTTGAAGTCATTTTATAGTTAATTTTCCTCATTCATCATTTTATAGGTAATTTTCAATGAGTTTTTAGGTCATCTGAATCCGAGCTCTGCTAATGACTTCATATTTCGCAAGCGAGTGTTTGAGTTTTTATGTGTGTTTGTTTTTTTGCTATACTGTAACCGCTACGCTGAAATTATCCGCTTTCTTCAATATATTTATGGCAGAACCGAGAGGGTGATCTCTATCCAGAAATAGAGGAGTCTTGTATTGATACTTTCTTATAAATGGAACAAAAGCGTCAACTTTTCATAGCGTATTTTATGAACACAAAGGATTGCCGTAAGAATATGGCAGGACAATGTCGGATAAATTCTGCCAGTTCCAAATAGAAACAGAAGTTGTTGTAGCGTTCGTCCTCATTGACGTGGCGCAGACCATGACGATGAAGTCCCCAGGCTCCAACGCGGGACTCTAGCAAATGCTTCGTCGCCTGGCCAGCAGAGCGTGCGAGAGAGGCGACGGGGAGGCACCACGAGGGCCCTTGATGAAGGGGTGGGCAACGAAGGAGCAGCGCCAGGGGATGAAAGGGGGTGGCGGCTACACCCTCCTCTCCACCACCGTCTTCACCTCTGCCATCGACAGTCCTGCCCCTACCAGTACCCCGACCAGAATGACTAACACTCACATCCCCACCAACATCCTCGCCCAACATCACCGCACCCGCCATCACTACCGTCAATAGCGACAACTACCAGCCAACGCAGTCATTACTATCGAAACGTCCACCACCTCCATCTCTTAACTATCTTTACTACAATCACCATCACCGCAATCACCCAACTACCACCGTCGCAATCATTACTATCTAAACAACAACAATTGCAACTATCTCCATCTCTACCACTATCTCCACTTCAATCTCATCACCGCAACCACCACTACTGATACACTCTTCACCGCAGCTAGCACCATTACCTCAACCACCACCAGCACAATCATCATATTCGCAACCACCACCTCCACTTCAATCACCAACACCGCAACCAGGAAAACCTCCACCGCGCCAAATCATCGCAACCTCCTCCAAGGCAATCACCACCTTCATAACCCCCACCCCCACAGCAACCACCACTACTGCCACAAAAGCCACCGCCGTCGCAGTCACTACCGCCTTCGTCCTCTCCATCACTTCGATTCATTGATTGTTAATGATTCCGGGTCATTCCGGTCAACTATTGAGGTCATTAGTCCCGTAAGTGTAGTTCGTGTTTTTTCATCGGGAAGTGGCGATGATCATCCCCCAATGGATGGCGAGATCCGGCGCCTACCTAAAGTCGACTAACAAAGTTTACCCCAACCAGGTATCTCCTGCCAACGGGGCACCGCCCCAGCCGAGGCAAGTTCTAAGTCCCCAACCGGTCTCCCGGCATGTGTGGTACTGAAGTGTATGTGAAAGTAAGTGTGTGTGTGTCTGTGTTTGTGTGTGTAAGGGGAGAGGATAGGACAAGGAAGAGGAAGGACAGATCGCGCGCGGTCCGTACCCCGTTTGTTAGAGTACTGTCCCGGCATTCTCCTAGTGTTGATCGGGGAAACCACGTAAAACTACCGATCATAACAGCCGGCTGCTGGAATTCTGCTCTAGACAGCGATTGAATTCGACACAGCTGAAAAGCTAGCGTCAAAAACCATGCCGCCGCGACACTCGAACCTAGGACCTGCCGGTCAGAGGTACTGCAGTGATGCACCGAGCCACCGGTCCCGGTTCGCTGTCGCCTTCGACGATTCCATTACCGGGCCTCATTGCCACCCCCGCTGCAGCCCCATTGACGCCCGCGGCTCCGCCGGCGCTGCGTCAACACGCCATGTTTGCTCCCGGAGTTAGCCGCCCCCTCGCGCTCCGCTCGCCGCCCTCGCTCACACGTCCCAGTCTACACCTCGCGGGGCGCCGCTCCGCACGTCCACAGCCCCTACATCCGACTTACTGCTAGCTTCCCCATCACCTTCGCGCAGGTTTATTACTCATCTGAACACACTATTGCCCGATCGTCGACACGGTCAATTGATGATTCAATCACTTACTCAAAGATTCAGTCATCTCGGATATTCAATCACCTCGGAGAATAAATCACTTTTTTGCAGATTGAATCATGCTCTTGGAGATTCAATGACCATTTTTGAATTTTGGATTTTGAATCATACTGTCGAAGAACCAATTACACTCTGAGATTCAACTACCTTCTCTGAAAATCAATCACGTCGGAGTTTTGATAACTTTCTTGGAGTTTTCATTTCTCGGAGACTGACTCACTCTTTTGGAGATTCAATCACCACTCTATAATCAAGCACATCGATCATTCAATCACTTCCCACGATTCAACCACAGACTATCTTTCCAGCACTCACTGCATCACTCAATCATTCACACTCAGGGCTGGAGTGCCTGAAGAAGACGTCTGCATCACTGCCCTCATCGCGACGTCACCCGGACAGTCGAGAGCCTTCACATGACTGGCCGCGGAAGCCTACGATTTCATTTAATCACTGATTTGATTGCCTGACAAAGACGATTCTTGAGTACTTAGGCCAATAATTTTTATGCCATCAATACAGAATTACGCTCACCACAGCCGTCGTCTGCATGTTGCTTGGGCGTGTGGGACGAACCTGGGCAATCGCATTCGCCAATATATATTCTTGGAAAAAACCGTTAGAGCGTTACTGAAAACACGCAATTTTGAGCTCATTCACTCAGAGATTTTTTTTAATTTTCGAGAAACTCACCAGAAATAATTTAAAGCACTAGCACTCGCAAATGCAATAATGTTTAAAAAGTGCTCGTATTATCAATATTTAAATTTGTGATACAATATAAAGAAAATTAGATTTGTGCAATCTTTTGAAAAATCTAAATTGTACATCAAAAAGACATTTATTTCGTGTTATTCAGAGCATGTAGCACTATCCCTAAAAAATGTTTCAATAAAACCTTTGGAGAATTTTTTAATTTTTTTAAAATCTTAATGTTGCTCTATTTCCTCAACATTACGCGAAAATTATTCATATTTTGAAAATAACGTATAAGTCGTCATTTAAAGATATAACTTTGAAAAACATATTTTATTCGTGGGAAAAAATCTCTGTCCTCAATGCTATAGTTATAGGAAGTCGGCGAAAAAAACATTGAACCTTTACGTTTTTCGAAAATTCAAATATTTTATCTGTTGTGTCTGAATAACTGATTATTTCTTTGGTTCTCTGGCAGCTCATCAAAATAGATATAAGTGAACTAGGACCCGGAAATTTTTTATTGGGCCAAAGCTCATATTTGAATTTGTGGAGTTTCCGTGTGCTACATCTGCTTTGGCTATTAGTTCCATAAGTGAAATGCATGTTACATCCCGGGATGTGGCAATGTTCCTCTTCCGTTGGAATGTGAGGCCGCCGATCTACACTTAATTATTTGATTGATTTGTAAGTAATTCCGGACGCTCCAATTTCAGCCATTAGTTCGATAAGTGTAGTGCATGTTTTCATTACGGGAGGTTGTGGTGATCTTTCCCCGCTGGATGGTAAAATGCGGCACCGGCCAACACATGGGCTAAGGTGGTTTCCACAAACAACGTATCTCCCACCAGCGAGGCACCGCCCCAATCGAGATAAACCCTTAGCTGATTGATTGATTGATTTTTTCGTGTTTCCGTGTTAAGAGTCTTGGTGGGCGGTTCCACGCTCGTGGGAGATACCTGGTGGTGAAAACACCGCTAGCCGACGGTAAGTCGGCGCCGGATCTCGCCATTCAGCGACAGAGGATCACCGCCACATCTTGAGGAAAACATGCAGTACCCTTACGGGACGAATGACCATAGCAATTGACGCGACTGGAATCACAATCAATCAATTGATTTTTTCGTGTTTCCGGGCACGTCAACTGCTTTGATCATTAGTCCCGTTAGTGTAGTGCATGTTTTTTTTGGAAGATGGCGGTGGTCTTCCCCGCTAGATTGCGAGATCCGGCGCCGACCTACCGTCGGCTAGTGGGGTTTCCCTCTAACCAGGACTCTCCCACCAGCAGGGCACCGCCCCATCCGGGACAAGCTCTAAGCTCCCGACCGGTCTCCCGGAATATGTGATAGTGCAGCGCATGTTAGTGTAAGTGTGTGAGGTGAGAGGATAGGACAAGGAAGTGGAAGGAAAGATCGCGCGCGGTCCGTGGCCCGTTTGATAAGGTACTGCTCCGGCATTCGCCTGGTGTTGATCGGAGAAACCACGGAAAACTACCGATGAAGCAGCAAGCCGCTAGAATTCTCGTCTAGACAGCGACTGAGTTCGACCTAGCTGAAAAGCTAGTGTCAAAACTCCTGCCACCGACAGGATTCGAACCTAGGTCTTCCCGGTCAGAGGCGCTGCAGTGACATCAGTTGATGCACTGAGCTACCGCTCCCGGTCTCTCTGCTGATCTCCCGGCAGATGTGATATTGTGGTGCATATATGTGTATGTGTACGGAGTAAGGATAGGGCAAGGAAGAAGAAGGAAATATCGCGCGCAGTCCGTGGCTGGTTTGTTAGGATACTGCACCCGCATTCGTCTGGTGTTGATAGGAGAAACCGAAGGAAAACTAGATAGACTGATCAGAGCAGTCGGCCGCCATAATTCTGCTCCAGGTAGTGACTTAATGTGACCGTGTTACTTATCGAGAGTCTAAAATTCAGACATCGGCGGTACTCGAACCAAGGACCTCCCGATCAGAGGTACTGCAGTGAGTTGTTGCTGCACTGAGCCACCTCTCCCGACCACCGTCGGGATTCGAACGCTATTTTTGTAGCTATGGGTATTTTGTGGCAGTGTCTTCGCTCTATAAATAAAATCTCGTGCGAGTCCGTCACCCAATGCGATCCTCTTTATATTCATCTTAAACTCCCAAATGTCGACGAAAATTTTCATTCTCAATTCCACCTTACGACCTCGTCGGTTCTATAAACCACTGCCATCAGTCGTAAAGTGTAAAATAAACATGAATTCAACCTCCTGCGAAAAACTGTTTTCGAACTTCTGGCACGACCCTCGAAGATACAGGGAAGAAAGAGTTAACCAGGGACTTGTTTACCGTTTTTGTGAATTGATTTTTCTACTATGAATCATTTCACAATTCTTTATCAATTTTATTGATATCATTCATGAAATATTTTGACGTTCTGTTGTAAGTTTTTTAATGAAAAAGTACAATTATTCTTTCAAATTTAGTGTAATATGAGACAAACAATATCTAATATGGTATTCGGAGAAAGTGGCTGCTGCAATTTGAACAGCTACGTTGTAGAGTAAAATATCACATACATAACCAGTATATAACAAATATCACAATCATACAAATAGCGGTGGTTACAGAAGAGACTAGCAGAACCGAGCAGATGTTGTCCTCCTCTCTCTCCCCGCTCTTTCCCCGCTCTCTTTACCCTCTTTTTCACTCTCCCCTATCTCTTTTCCTATCTCTTTCTTTTCCATTCTCTCTCTTTCTTTACTTTTATCATTTTTCCTCTCATTCTCTATGTCTTTTTCAACATCTCTTTCTTCCTTTCTATTTTCCCCTCGGCAGTCTCCATGTCGCCATACATTGCCAACCAGTGATTCTTTTATTTCAATACACCGCGACTATACTGACGTATTGTCTTGTAAAATATTGGTAAAACAGGAATAACACTTAATTACGACTCATTACGTTATTGTAATTGAACTTAAAATCCCTGAAAAATTCTACGATTGACAGGGGAGAAAAAAAATTCCCATAAATCATTATAGTTTGGATACATGACGACTTTTTTCTCGATGGTCAATATTTTCATTCGACATATTCTCCTGGTAGTGAATCGATTCCTTCACGTGAGGCATGTTAAAGGATACGAGCTCACCTATTTTATCTACTCAACCGTGAGAACCTCGGTGACGTTATTGATAGTGCAATCAGGACCTTCATATTATTCACGGTTTATATAAGGTACTGCTCCGGTATCTGCATAAACTCAGTTAAAACTACACAGGCACACAAAATGAAGTTGTCAGATTCAAAGACTTAAAACATGTTTCTCTATATATTCCGACGCACTGAATCCGAAACTGAAGCCAAAACTGTGCCACCTCCCTACAGCTTTTTTATTGCAAAAAAAAGACCCTCTAATTGACAATCTACAGTGTAACGGCGTTTTTCGCGATTTAAAAAAACAACTGGAGGATGGTGGCGCAATCCTAGTTTCAGTTTCGGATTTTTAGCGTGAAAATACATAGAGAAAATTGTTAAGTCTTTGGATCTGACAATACCTCCGAAAACAAAAAACATGGAATTGGTTTTTGGCTTCAGAGCGTGGAAATACATGGAGAAACATATGTCAAGTCTTAAGGTCTGACAACAACCTCCGAAAACATACAAAACACAATTTCACGATGCTTTTTCCGTGATTAAAAAGTTGAAGGTGATGGCGGAATTCTGGCTTCAGATTCGGATTCAGCGTGTCGACAATCATAGAGAAGCATGTGTTAAGTGTTTGTGTCCGACAACATTTTTTTGTTTGCCTGTGCATTTGAATCAAGAATTCTCCTTCCTCAGCTACATATCTGATTGCAAAAATGCAGGGAGTTAATGAAAGGAGATAATGAAGTTTTTACTAGTAAAAAAAACTAAGTTAGTTTTCAAGTGAACCGGTAAGTAAAGGAAAAATTTTGTGTACACCTCCAAAATAAACGGTTCTGCTAAAACTGACGTCATTCTTTTGAAAAATGTCAGTTTTGAAATGTTTCATTTTCCTTTCTCACAGACGCTACGCGACAGCATACTATTTTAAATTAATATAAATAACCGTGAAATCACATAAACAACAGAAGACGTAACATACAATTGTTTAAATAATTTCAATTTAATCATATTCCTACGAAAATCATCTAAAAAGTGATTACTCAATTATAGGAATTTAAGAATCTACGTTAAGGGATTACCTTCAGCGAGAATCAATAAAATTCATTGCAGGAGAATAAAACAAAAACGGAAGACGATAGAAGTATTGTTTATGACTCATGAATTTCCATTTCAATGACCGTCTTCAAAAGTTACAAGCCATTTCTTTCCCCGTGGAACGAAATCACCAGAAATCGGAAGGTAATAATTCTTAACTGGAGCGAGTCGCAGCCATAAATTTCCTGGGGGGAACGACAATTTTCCAAATGGATGGGAGACTACCTCTGGGACAAAAGATGTGACCTGGTCGTGTTGAAGCGAAGCACCGATCTATCGTGAAGACGACAGGTTGCGTACTAAGCACTGGTCGTTATTTTGCCAACGTTTGAATTTCATTGGATTCCAAGCTCATTACTTTTGAGAATCAACTGATGGCACTGCAGTGCCTGTGACTGCGAGGTCTTAGGGGGTGCGTCTGATCGGTGAAAAGACTTTCGACCCTGGCTAGTTCGAATTAGGCGGGGCCTGGATGAGAATTCTAGCGGCGGATTTCCGTGATTTCTCCCATCAAAACCAGGAGAATGCTACAGCAGTACGGGCCACGAACAGTGCCTGATCCTTCCTTTCCTAACCTCACTCCTTAATTATATACTATATATATATATATATATATATATATATATATATATATAATACTATATATGTGTATATATTTATATATATATATATATATATATATATATTATACACATATACACACACACACACTCACACACTTCCATGTGCTACCCTACCATACATGTAGGAGGGTTAGAGATTGTTGTTCCGCTTGAGGCGATGTTCCGGTGGAGAGATACCTTGATGAAGAAAAGACATAATCTGACGTGGAGGTCAACGCCGGATCACGCTATTCAGAGAGGGGAGAACACCGCCATCTCACGCGATAAAATATGCTCCACGCTTACGAGACTAATGGCCATAGAAGTTCACGCGTCATGAAACACTAAATATTCAATCAATCCAAGCTCGTGACTTGTATCTAAAGGTAAAAAGAAATCAAACACACTCGTTCAGCGAGTGATGGAAATGTTTTCGAAGAATTAAGAGAAAAAAGATCTATAAGAATAAAGTAATATGCTGTTTGCATTAGGAAGAAAGAAAAGTCCACAAACAAGTATTAGAAGAACTGGAACATTTATAATATACCCTTTAGAATGAATTTCATCATGAAAGATCAATGAAACACGTTTTCAAACTGATTATAAACATTTTTCAAGCAATTAAATTTTACTGCTTTTGCATTTAACCTGTACACACATGAAATACACTGTTTAATGCATCATATTTAATAATGAGACAATAATTGGATGTCTGAAATCTCATTACCACATTAAAACGTTTTAGTTTAATTGGGTGATCTGTAATCTCATTAAATCATATTGGTTTATTACATAAATATGCATGGCAGAATTTTCTTTAATCATTGGTACGTCAATGTAGTTCCACAAATGTTGGTGATACTACAAATTTGAGAGATGTAATATTGTCGGAGTTCACATTTCACTAAATAGAATGCCAAGACATTCGTATGTCATGCATTCCACATGTAAATATGAACTCTGGCTCCACTGTTAGCAAAGATTAAAAAAATATTTTTATATAAATGAAAATTTATAAGAGGAAAGTTTTGTGGTCTCGACGCAAAGAAATGTCATTATTACTTTATTGTATTTCACAGCTCTTAGTGTAGTTTATACACCTCCGAATTCTATCAAAACGCTAAACCCAAAGACAAATCTGTTCAACCACATTTTAATATTAAAATACTTAAAGTTATTTTAGTTTTATTGGCATCTTATATGTGTCAACATTTGCGGTAACTGAATATTTTGAACTGATAATATAAAAACATTAATATTAAATAACTTATTGTTTGCATAATAGTTTATCAGGAAAACATAAACGAGAAGAAAATAATTATTAGGAGTTAATGCACCCTCTAAATAGTGTAAAAACTTCGAAATATTTACTAGAGACCAAGAAATGAAACCGATTCAAATAAAGTTATGACTTAAATTTATCTCAATTTTACTATATACTTTTTTTATTTTATTTCCTACCAATTGGTACATAGTGATTTTTGATACATTTTCTGTTCTGAAGATAATCGCTACATGACCAAAATGTTCAAACAAATTTAAAAAAATTCTTAAACTTCTGTGGGTTCATTCATTACACTGTCACTTGTACTATGAATTCAAAGTGCCAGTTGTTAATACGCCCAACCAGTGCGTGCAAATAATCGTATCAACCCATCCATTGCGACGTTCTAGCGGCACAACTCACCAGTGCCCCTTTAACGAGAAAATTATTGATTTCAATTTGTCTGATAGCTCTTCACGCCATCTGGAGGTCAAACGCTGACAACGGGAAACCAACTTCATTTCCCAACTTGAGTCCCCAGCTCCAGAGCACTGGATTAAAGGGCGGGTTATGGAGACCCCGCGAAATAGGCTCACAATTAAGCTCCGAATTTGATGCACCAAAACTCAATTAGCTCGAAGTGGTGGCATTCAAGGGGTACTCTCACTGGCGAAGGACAGTGCAAATAAAGTTGGAGCCGCGGTGTTAATTTTCTTTTGAGTCTGTTCGTGCCCGGAAGTATATTAAGTTGTGGGAAGAGACGTACCTTCGGGTACGCTCGGGCACGTTTTATCTCGATGTTTGAGCTCTCTCCTCAAGCAACTCAGCCCGGACTGGTCAAAAATGTTCGTCTCACGCCGTACGAGACAAGATTGACAGGGTTGCCAATTGCTGCTGGAGAATGAATTCAGTTCACGCGTTTTTTAATAATGAGGCAGTAATTGGATGTCTGAAATCTCATTACCACATTGAAACGTTTTAGTTTAATTGGGCGCTCTGTGATGGGTTCCATAGTTTATTTGTTTTAATAACTACTTATGCAAGTTAAGTAATTGTTTTAGAAATTTCACAGTTGAATTCGTAGAGTTCGGCGTTTTAGATCTTGTGATTGATTGATTGTGATTCCGGTCGCGTCAACTGCTATGGTCATTCGTCCCGTAAGTGTACTGCATGTTTTCCTCAAGAGGTGGCGGTGAACCTCTGTCGCTGAATGGCGAGATCCGGCGCGGACTTACCGTCGCTAGCGGTGTTTTCCCCAACCAGGTATCTCCCACGAGCGTGGAACCGCCCACTAAGACTCTTAACTCCCCAGCGCTTTCCCGGCATGTAAGTGCAAGTATAGTGCATGTGAGTCTAAGTGTGTAGGTAAGGGATGAAGATAGGACAAGGAAAACGAAGGAAAGATCGCGAGCGCTCACAACTACCGATTAGAGCAGCCAGACGCTTCAATTCTCCTCCTGAAAGCGACTGAATTCGACCGAGAAGACAAGTTAGTGTCGAAAATCCTGCCACCGTCGGGACTCGAACCTAGGACCTCTGGGTCAGAGGTGCGGCAGTAACATGAGTTGTCCTGAGCCCCCTTTCCCGCCTTGGTCTTACCAGTGTCCTTGATTGCTGGGTGACGCCACTCAAAGGCTGTGAATCCGACGTTTCGACCAACTTGCCATGGCCGTCCTCAGAGCTGGACTGCTAGCTTTAATACTTCACAGCACCTTCCTAATCCCTGTGTAGTATTTGAGTGACTCCTCGAGTGTGCAGATGTGCGGTTCCGTCACTCATGGCTGCACCACTTCCCATCCACCAACCGAGACATTCGATGCACCTCGGTCTCCTGTTGGGGAACTGGTATTATGTTTTTCTATCCGGCCAGAATATTTAAAGAAATATCCAAAAACAATTTTTTGTGTATTTTGCCGCTGCGATTTTAATGAGTAAGCCGGGAATGAAATAGATCTATGTATGTGGTGTAGATTAAACACGAGTACCTGAAGGCTTTTCTCGCTCAATACGTCATAATTTTTTTTCAAACTGTTGGCAAGTCTGTTATTGACATCTTTAAGTGAACAATTGAAGTTCATTTGAAGAAAAGAAAGCGCGGCACGTTTCATTTTAAGTTTTATCCATAAGGCCTATTACCACATTTAAAAAAAAATAATTTGCAAAATCCTACAAATAGTATTGCATTGGGACTTATTAAATTTGAAGAGTTTCAAATGAATACGGAGGTAACAAAATTGTAAGTAATGTTAGAGAATGAATGAACCTTCAATTTCTCACATTTACGTTCTTAAGTGTACAAATGCGTATTTTGAAATAAATGTAATCCAGAATTTATTTTTATTAAACTTAACAAACACCTTATCCACATGAACATACGAAATAGTCGACTTTTAATGTTTATATAGATTCGCATACGAAACGATTAAAGGAGCAATTGCTGAAGTGGAAGTAAACCCAAAGTAGACTGATTTTGTGAAGATTTAATCTTTTCAAAAACTAGGAGAGAAAAATAAGGAAGTGTGAAGCTAATCCGAGAAAGAATCAACTGTAGTTGTAGAAGATTTTGTGACAGAAATTTCGGAACTAATTGAGAATGATCTTACATTAGAATTAGATAATAACCCAGAAGAACAGCTTACAGAGAATCTTTGTGTACTATTGTGCATATGAACTAAAATTGTAAAAAGGTGTAGCTATTCTAAACCCTATTTGCATCATCAATGCCTTCCAAGTTTTTTTTAAGGCGATTATAATATTGAAATTGCAGTATTACTAGTTCATATCCCGTATAGAGGTAACATAGATGTTGTCATTAGATGTTGGGAGTTTTTGAAGGGGAGTATAACACTATCACCTACTACAAATCATTTTTAAGACCAATGCCAGACTCTGAAAAACATATTTGAATAAAGTCACGCACGAAAAAATTAAGAATGAAAGAAATTTTCTACACATGAAAATACCTTTAAAATACTTACATGTCGGTACGCCACATTCAACTAGTGTGAAGTTAGCACAAGATCTCTCTGCCCGTTGCCAATGCAATGAGACATCAAGAAACGTTCTTGTTTAGTTTTTTAATGAGCACTTGGAGATTGCTCCATTGGTCCTCCTGCAACCTGAGAGATATTGCTGGAAGCTTCTAGTAGGTACCGCGTAGGCTTCCAGAATTGTCAGCATATTTTGTCACCCGTATATTCGGCAAGGGACGCCCACTTTAATACTAGGATTGCTGTGAGCAGGGGCTCTCAGAGACCAAATGATGATTGTTTTTTATAGATTCCAATATTTGTAGAAAGTATTTGTGGGAATCATGAATATTTATTCTGATATACTAGTTGTTCAAATTATTTTTCTCAAGATTTTGTTAGAATTTGAGTTTTTACAGTATCGTTTGTTGTATATAAAGAAATTTTGGATATTTTAAAAAATTATGAAATTGCATAAGAATGAATTGTTTCGATTATTAATGTTACACTCATATATGGTTGCGAATTTTTTCCTCTCAATTGGAGAACTTGAAAATTAAACATTAAAAAAAGTAAACCTTAATTATATTAATTGATAATACATCTCATTAATTTACCGAAATTGTCTAATTACCAAGAAAATAAAAATTAAGGCTGTGAGCTTCAGAGCCCTTTCCACCTAGGTAATGCCCGGGACCTTTTGTACTCATTCCTTTGTATTGTTAGGGTTAATGATTCACTGATTATTTAGTTTTTCCGGGCGGGTCAACTACTGAGATCATTAGTTCTGTAAGTAAAGTGCATGCTTCATTCTCGAGATATCCAACGCCGACCTATGATTTGTAGTTTACGATGTTTACTTCGATCAATTCCAGGCGGATGCCGTTATTCAAATAATGTGCAGGGAAGGCGTCGAGTACCAACGGCGGCAGGATGTTCGACAAAAGTTAATCTAGGTCGGATTCAGCCGCAGTCTGGAGGAGAATCCTAGAGGCCGGCTGCTCTGATCAGTAGTTTTCTGTGATTTCTCTGATCACCAGGCGAATGGCGGAGCAGTACCACAACAAATGGACCACGCACCGCGCGCGATCTTTCTACAACACTCCTTGTCCTTGAAGACGGGTAAGCAGCCTAAATCTTATCCCGGCTAGAGTTGTACCCCGATGGTGGGAGATACCTGGTAGAGGAAAAGTAGCTGACGGGGAGGGCGGCACCGGAACGCATCTAGCGGAGAAAGATCACGACCTCTTCCCGAGCAAAAATATGGCCCATACTTATGGGTCTAATGAGCAGTTGACGCGTCCGGAATCACTAATCGATGAACCAATCAAACCCAAGGAAGGCGTCGGCTTCCAGAGCCGAATTCATTATCTACTTGGGTGATCGGGAGACGCCGCGTCCTAGGCACAGATGCAAAGTGGCTTCGGTGGTGTAAGTGGTTTCGACCGTTTAATGGATTCGGTTAGCATTTCGGATTGCTATACCCACGTGCGGTTTCAAACCCGAGCAAAACGCCGTAGATGAAAAAATCTTTCTCACCCCTTCCTTCAGAGGACAAGTAAAGCTGTCTGTCCCATGTTGTAGATTTACTGCACGGTGGTGAAAGATCCTCCAGCCTAAAAAGTAGCCTCTGAACCAAATTCAAATCGCCTATTTCATTGACCGAGGGTTACCCCCTTTCCCTCGAAGGAGCGTAGAGGAATTTGCATGGTCAGAGGAAAGAGCAGGTCTCATGGCTTGAGTACCCTCACGAAAAATAAGGCACCATTGAATTGAATTGTACCTTTCGGCCCTGAATGCCTCAGGGCAAAATGCTCAGGCATTCCTATCCTGAGAACTCTGCAATGATTCGGAGAAGAGAAATACGTTCTCTACCTTGTAGAATAATGAAATTTAGAAATGGGAAACATGGAAATTGCCCAATTACGTGGATTATCAGATTTCGTGAAAAGCTATGAAATTACCAGAACGAATAAAGTATTAAAAATTCTAAGTAGAACAAATAATTAGTTTTGTTTAAAAACTCCTCCAATAGATGTGACAGTGTTAATAAGCACGATGCCTATTGTAGTTGAAAGTCTATTAACCGAGGTTCAGAAATGAGTGGATTGACAATTTATATAAACTGTGTCAATGAAACGACAACATGACACTTATATCGACTCGAAATGTCCATTTTAATTGATAATGCATTCTCAAATTAAAATAATTTAAACCATTTTAGTAAGATTTTTCAATGGTATGATACTATCAGAAAATTTGTTTCATTGACAAGAATTAATTGTAAAATGAATTTTTTAAATTCCCTTTTTCTTTCCTGAAATTTATAAGTTTCCCATTCTCATTTCCAGCCTTCAACTAGCGTGGAGGGCGCTCTCACATACGCCACAGCTGAACTGTCGTTAAATAGCTCGACCAAATCCCTCTACTACGTTGCAGCAGAGCATAGAGGATGGGAAGGGCTTCCCTACTCTGTCGCAGAGGCAAATGCACTCGCGAACTCACTCCCACATTTTCCTGGAAGTTGAGCACCTCTGCGTGTGACGTGTATTTAATACGGGAATGAGGAGAGAAGTGACGGACGAAAATCCCGCAGAGATAGTCCTGAAATGAAACGCTGACGTTAGCGCACGAAAACTCGATTTGCCTACAGTAGCCGTGTCCAATAGTTCTGTCCACCAATTAGCTAAATTGGTTCACTATATGACGTTCGCAGAAGTCTATATGTGACAATATGATCTCAATTCAGAAGATTCCGCAATGGGGATGATCGTTATTTTGCTAACAATTATTTTGTTTTTAATCTGAATCCGTTATTACACGAATATTTCCTTAATTTTACTATTGCAGCAGACGTCGAAAGATGATTTGAGAATCATCAGCTGTTATTTTGAAGACTATTCTTTTATTGAAATGTTGTTTTATATTTGTGAAAAATACAAATCGTAGTCAATGGTGATTTACGGGATTAAACACATGCACGATCACCTGCACATTTTTTTTTATAAAAAATAAGAATCCAAGGAGTATTCTAAATATTGTTAAATGTTACATGGGATGGGGTAAAATTATTTAATTACTCATTTTCTGATATTTTTAATATGAGTGAATATTGAAACACTTGTAACGCTTCCAAAATAACGAATACCATATGCTAAACTACCCAAATATACTAAAATATATAATATTTAGATTCAATGATTTTTGACCCGTTGTAATTATATGCCTACTGGTTCTTGAGTTTGGGTCACAAGAAAGAAAACAGACACTTTACATTGCCGACGTTTCGGCCATATATTTGGCCTTCATCAGGGCTACAGAACAGATAACAACATTTATTTACAAAAATATGTACAGTGCACCATTTTATTTGAGATATAATTAGTTAGTTTATTAACAATACAGTTTATTTGATTGTTACCTGTAAGGTTATCCGTAATGTACATCGAGCATTCTACATATCCCTATTGTCTATGTAGTTCCATCTCACATAAATTATATAGGGTTCAACCGTGATAGGCATATTGCACATGTTGTGCATCCGCCTCTGTTAGATTGTGTTAGGTTACACGCCAACTTATGAAACATGAAATTGAACATGAAAATATCCAAATTCTATTTTTATTGATTTATTTAATTTTTTCGGTGTGTATAAGTATGTTGTACATGTAAATAGACAATTTCGTATTTCATGTTTCATAAGTTGGCATCACTATTGTAACCTAACACATGCTAACCGAAGCGGATACACAACACGTGCAATATGCCTATCACGGTTGAACCCTTTATAATTTATGTGAGATGCAACTACATAGATAATAGCGATATGTAGAATACACGATGTACAATATGCATAACCTTACAGATAACAATCAAACAAACTATATTATTAATAAACTAACTAATTATATCTCAAATACAATGGTGCACTGTACATATTTATGTAAATAAATCTTGTTATCTGTTCTGTAGCCCTGATGAAGGCCAAATATATGGCCGAAACGTCGGTAATGTAAAGTGTCTGTTTTCTTTCTTGTGACCCAAACTCAAGAACCAGTAGACATATAATATTTATATTAAAAATAATGTAAATATACACAGTATTCCATATTTGTCATTCTTTATTGTCTATACGACATTAAAGAATGTTTCCAGTTTCAATTGATTTTATATGTTTTCGTAATTGTGCTTACAACAAAGAACGTTGAGTATCTGAAACTGTTCATTACCGGCAGTGAAATTACAATTCTTACGGATAGAATCTCTTCTTGTGTTTGCGATGAGAAGTATTCTCTATCCAAAAATACAAATTAATCCCAATGAAAAATCCATTATAAATGTTGTAAATAGTTCTCAAATACGTTTAACATTACGACTGTTTAAAGATAAATATATACGCTACATGCAAAATACAAATAAGAATGTTATACTAATATTTACTTTTCTTTTTAATCTCAATTTTTCGAAGTTAATTTTACTAACAAAATTCACAAATATTTCTTTTAAATAATGTTTTCTTTGCGGTTCACACCCGCTAATTTTACTGTACTTTTAATTAAAAAAAATTTTTTTTATTTTGAAATATTATTTTACATCAAAATGAGTTTAATATCAAGAACACATTTGTTTGTACGACAGAATTTTATAGAAATGTTATCTTAAGTATTTTGGGAATAAATTCATCAGTGTCCACTGGAAATAAATGTGCTGCAAATTGCCTGCAAAGTGAACACATACACAACAACTACCACGATAAGCTTAGATGTAATCTGTGTCTTCCTCTTCCCTTTTCTTGTTGATGGTTTTCTTCTTTCTTGCCCGTTAGCTATGATCTTTGACTGCTTTATCAGCTTTTTCCACACGAAATTTAACTTTTAACTCAGGATTGCAAGAGTATTTTATAAACAGGCGCGCATTGAAGTATGCCATGACAGGGGGCATGGAGAATTTAAATACTCAAGAAAATGGCTTTTGAATTTGAGGTATGGTCAAACGGCGACCACAGCTATATTCAGCACACGTTCAAGATATAAAAATTGAATTTTTTTTCGAATTGTCGTCAATATTGCACTACATCCTTCCCTTATTTTTCCCCTGCATTTTTGAATCAATTATTTTAAATCGTAGAAAGTATTCTCTTAATCTTCTACGCCAACATAAAAGTCGTGATGTTTGATGATAATGTCCTTTTAGTTAAAAATGTGTTTGTTATATGATTTCTTCGCACCTTCTGAAATGTTATTTCAGGGTCTCTCCATTCTACCTGCAAAATGCGCTTGACGTGGGATCTAAGAGAGAGGATTCGTTCACCATAAACCAAGTGCTGGGTAATGTTGGGGCAAAGATCCAATAAACCGCATTAGTGTCGGAGTGTGAAATATCATTGAAAGGCAGCCACGGGAGCCGGGATGAGGGTTATTTGCGAGTGGGGCGACGTCTCCAACAGGGAGTTTTTTGTCACGCCAGCCCCGCCCACACCCGCGTCCAACCACCCGGCACGGTGGGTCGAAAGACGCAAGAAACGGCCAAAAATGTTTCGTCACAAATTATATTATTCAAGCACATATGAAAAGAAAAAAACTATTTTAAAAATATTTGGAAGATCTCCAAACATGGTAACTGTTTAAGAAATTAGGCTATTACACATTTATCAGATTTTGGAATTCATATTTCTCACTAATTATTGTTTGCAATAAAAATTATTTGTTGTCATTATTGGTCTTTACTTTGTAAATACATTTCTTCAAAAATTCCTACTTATTTACCAGTTTAATTTGCGTGAGTGTTTTAAGTAATTATTTTAAATATATAGTTCGACACCTTTGTGTCTCTCAATCGTCGGTGACCTTTTATTTTGGAGTGATAGAAGCCGCAGGGGAGGCGCGAGATTTTGGTGCAGTAAAGAGTGTTACACGAAAAAGGAGTTCGACAGAAAAAAGTATGATAATAGCAATTCTTGTTATTACAATACCTTGGTTTGCAAATGGAGTGTTGTTCCGTGGCCAAGTTACAACTGCAATAATCTGTACAATATCTTAATTATATCACAATAAAAGATAAGTTTCTTTTAAGCACAAAATGCAATAAATAAAACACAAGAAGAAATTCAAATTTTGGTTTAATAAAAAGAATATTGAAAGTAAATGCTGAAATGAAATAATATTTACATTATGGATGCTGTACTTTTTACATTTTACTGTATATACCTTATTCATTTAATAACTCGTCTTAGCATGCATTTAAATTGAGATTAATGTAACAAGAATCGATTCAATAAAAAATAAATCTGTTTAGACCAGCAGATATCTAGTGGTTCAATGATCTTTCTGTATCCCAACTTCTTGCTTCCGTTAAATGGAAGATTTCAATTAAATCTCTTTCTTCTTAAATCCTTTGTTCAATCTACACTATTTTAGTTTTGAAACTTATAGTAGCTGAAAGTGAGGAGTCTTTATAATTCACTTAGGCTTGATGAAATCTGTTCTGTTTGACTTTCAGATCACAATCGTTAAGATGCGGGCAGGTTTTAGGTATTGTGGGAGTCTATTCCTATTTTAGGAATTTCATGGTACATTTGCATTTCTGTATTGCTGCATTGCTTTCTCTTTCCTCGTTACTATTAAAATACCTACTAGAGAGAACCCATACGTCACATGTGTGACATGTTGCCCTTTCGCTGCCAATCAAACCCGGGCGAAATTCAATTAAACCATTAGCCTTCAATCTGTTGAGCAACGTTCATGCGGTGATTATGTGATTAGAAGAATCAACAGCACTTCATGAGTTAAACACTCATCAAATAATTACTGTAAGTAGAAATGGCAGAGGGAGGTCGTTTATGAGTAAACAGATATGCCAATAACAGCGAACTACTAATGTTGGAAAGAAACGATCAGGATTAAGAATGGCAAGAATTTTGTAGATGAAATTGACCCTAATTTGGAAAATATACTTAATTAAGAATTAAGAGAAAACCAAAAGATTAATATTTATATCAGAAATGCGGAAAAATGTATTCAGTAACGCAAGTGTTTGTTTACGTAAAAACTAAGAGATTCGTCGTGGCTTCTCATTGATTAAAAATATAAGTGCCACTCTCGCGGATTTTAGCCTATACATATAGTGAACGCCGAAACTAACTGAGGTCCCAAGGAAGAATCGAGAAAGCTATCATGCAAAAAATATTATTTATCTTTCTAAATGAATATTTAGATACATAGTTATTACTACAGTAGAGTTACGGTGTTTATCACAAGATTTAACATGCTAAATTGGCTCTTGAGAGACACAAAACTTTGCAAGCAACTTTAACTCCCCGAGGGAGGACAATTAACTGTAACTTAAAGCTTAAGTGAACGAATTAGTATCAAAATGAATCAGGTACATCTCTATCATGTAATGAAATGTATATTTATCATACTTGACTCTAATTTCAGAACAAAGTTGTAAGTGGCCATAGAAATACGAAATTAAACATTTGTACCTCACACTCAGGGTTCATTACTATCTACAGAAAGCTGCATTGCCGACTACAGAAGCCAAGTCAATTTCTTCATTCTTACTTAACTACATTACGAAAATAAGGGTAAATAAGGGAACAATGCAAACTATTGTATGTGAAGGTTAACAGTTTTAACCCTTCTGTATAACTATAAACACCCGTCTATATAAAAATGTGTTAATACATGAGAAGATGGCGGTTTTGTATAATTTATATAAAAACATCGACACAAAACAAGTAAGTTGTGCTGATGCTGAATAAGAAATATACTAACTCCTGCATCAGAGAAGAGCTGTGTGTATGATAGAGGTAGAGGACTAGGCGCACATTCATCCCGGAACACTTACACAACAATGCATGTTACCATCATTTGTAACTTGGATGCATCCTTGACCCTTTAAAATAGTTTTTCACAGCCCAAAGAGGCATGCGATATGTAGAAATCTATTCCTAGGCAGAACTCTACAAAATGACGGCCGTGCTTTGAAAATTACATCTAAGGAACATTCTCCAATAGTCCGGTTTGAAACAACAACAACCCGTTACCTCAAAGTTGGGTTCCAGTTCATGAAGCTTTCCAATTTGTAAAGAATGATTTTCTACGAAATGTGTAATGTTCCTACGTGTCCATTTAACTTCCAGCTCGCGAATTTTCTATTCTTGTGTCTTTAAAATTTCACATCCAACGCATGGGGCAACCACGTACACATTTTTAAGCTTCCATATTATATTTTCACACTTCTACATCATGTGAAAGATCCGAAAGCATAGGTCTCGTTATTAACAACAATAAGCCTATAAATAGTAAACGACAGATGTGGTGCAAGTTAAGTGAGTTGACGCTATCGCCTCAGTTAACTACTCGAATCTATTATTTGTGCCATCGGTCCTTTGTCGTTTAAATTTTTTTTTGGAATACCATTTTCTTTCAAGAAACGAGCAACACCATTTTTACATCGTTACTAGTAAGAATGGTTCTTTCAGAGCATGCATAGCGTACCAAAAGTTTGATTAGTAGCACTAGTGATAAAAATAAGACGATGTTTAAGTGTTCAGGTAAACCTGTGAATGCATCACAGCAAATAAAATGCTTAAATCTGAGCGCATCAGGTACTACTGTCTAATGTATCATTAAGTGAATTAAAAGAAAATGATAGTCAATATGGCTATCTACAAAAATAGGGTATGACACACGCGGTAAAAGTGATTTTCTTTTGGTCGTACAAATGCGCCAGTCGGCTTATCGGCCTCTTGACGCAACATTTCCTATTCGCAATATAAAATGTGACTTTTACCACTCGTATCATAAATAACTGTTTTTAGAATAACCGAACTCTCACACCATAATTATTAGCTGCAACTTATTTGTTTCCTTTTATCTTAACGGATGCCGGTCGTTAAGAGCGTCATTTCGTTCCTGTGTTTGCGTAAAGTCGACATAACAGCATTTTACAATGAAATCATTTTATTTAGCCGGACGGTCATCATTAAATCACATTTTAGAATTCACAACTCATTTCTTTAAGGGGAAAGATTTTTGAAAATATTTTTTCCTGTGCATTAAGTGTTCAGAAATATTTTAGTGAACAAAATATTTCGATATCTGCAATAGTTTTTGAGTTATAATTTAAAAGGTATGTCGCTGCATCATGCTTCATCATAATCTATAATATATCTTCATCATCTACAAGAGTAGTAAGGTAAGCAAAACTCATGAATCTAACTTCGTCCCTTGCTTTCCAGAATCACCGTTATTAAAATTCGTTTCCCTCATAACTAAAAAACTAATAATTTTAAAGTTATGAAATTTTTAGGGACATTTAACCATTATCTGAAAAACCATGCTAAATCATACACTTTAGATCGGTATTTTTTGTGATAAAAATTATAAAACACAAAAAAACTATTAATAATCAATAAATTAATTTGGATTCAAATAAAATATATTATTTATTCAGAGATCAAAATGAAAGAGCTTGGTTTTGTACCTGTGTGTATTGCCAACAAATTAAAAGAAGAAATTTGTGAAAATATTTTAAAAATTATTTGAGTTATCAGGGAAGCAATAAGTCAGTGCATGAAAAACTGGTTAAATTTTGATTTTTCGAAGAAAAACAAATTAAGTTAAAAGCCAATTTTTCCTTGCAAAAGAAAGATATTTCTGTGTCAGTTCATTTTCACTGCTGTGGAGTACGATTTTAATGAAAAAAAATGGAAAAATAATTAAAAAAATTAACTGCTGTAAGCTGTATGTTCCCCCTTACAACATGACCTCCTCCCCGCACGCAGTGGTAGCCGAAAGCGCGCGTGGGCGTGGCCCCTTTTCGCAGCGGGCGGAGGAAGGGCGTTCACCCCCGCGCGTGACGTGTGCGGTCAAGGCTATGACGTCAGCAAGCGCCTTCCGCCGCTTTCGCCCCCAGATGGAAGAGGCTGTCGAACGTTGCACCTTCTCTCATTTCACGCCAGCGCAAGGGAGGTTTTGCAGGGGTAGGTAAGGGAGGGGAGGCCGCATGGCTCGGCGGCAACATCATCCCCTCTGCCGTATTATTGGTCGGAGAGATCGGGAGATGTGGCTCAGGGCATCATTCATTCGAGTCGCGACTCTAGCTTGTCAGCTAGGTCGAAATTAGTCGCTGTCAGGAGAAAATTCTAGCGGCCGGCTGCTCTGATCGGTAGTTTTCCGTGATTTCTCAGATAAACACCAAGCGAATGCCGGAGCAGTACCCTAACAAACAGTTCGCATGGTCTTTCCTTCCTCTTCCTTGCCCTATCCTTTACTTACACTTACACTAACATACACTACACACCCACACATGTCGGAAGACCGGTCGGGAGCTTAGAGCTTGTCCGGCTGGGAAGGTGTGTTGGTGGTGGGAGATACCTGTGTAGGGAAAATCTCGCTAGTTAACGACAGATCGGGTTCGGACCTCGCCATCCATTGGGGGAAGATCATCGCCACCTCCCGAGGAAAAAACATTGCAATACATTTACGGAACTAATGACCTTAGCAGTTGTCGCACCCGGAACACTAATATTCAATCAATATCAATTGACCTGGAGATCCTAATACTCTAGCCGCGACCTTGACGGATACTTGATTGACTGATCTATTAGAGATTCCGGGTGTATCAACCGCTCAGGTCATTAGTCGCGTAAGTGTAGTGCATTTTTCCTCGGGATGTTGCGGTTATCTTCCTTCGCCGGATGGTGATATCCAGCGCCGTTTTCCCCGTGGGGGATCGGAACAATGTACCTCCAATCAGCCTGTAAAAACTGTAAGCTGCCGACTGGTCTCCTGGCATGTCTGGTACTGAATTGAACGAACTCTTGAATAATTTGATTTAAAATGATTTTTAAATAATTTCAGGAGTTGCCTGAATAAGTCATAAAAGTTGGAGAAATACAAAAATGATTTCAGGAGATATAGTTTACTGCTTTTTAATGGAACTTTTTTTGCGTGTACTAAGTTAAAACTTCAAAGGCGTTCGTGGATCGACTAGCAATTGTCCCAATGAGCTGAAATTTTGCACAGATCACTTTATTGTTGAATGAAGCAGGAATGAGGATGGGGATCCAATAATGGTAACTTTAGGAAGATTATCCTATATTTAAGGGTTGTACATAAATTATAGACGCAAAAAAGAGAAATCTTCGCGTTAAGTTACACTGAAGAAGGAATCTGGTCAGAGCGGACCGTATCGCTTGAAAGATTAAACTAAAAACATGGCATTATAATTTGTGTTTCTTTGTTTAAGCAATTATTATCTTTTCTTTAAAAAATAGTTTAAAGTTCCAATTTAATAACAAGTGTTAAAGTTAATGTTTTAAAACATACTACCAAATGGACAGTATCAAACACTAGGGCATCGACAGAGTTAAAGATTTACAGTAGTAGGAGTTTTGTTACCCATATTATCTTTTTCTATGAAGGTAGATTTTAAATATAAGGAATATGCAACTATTTTCCCACTAGTCATGAAAATCTGAAAATGTTGCACAAACTTAACTATTTCTATTAATCCTTGTTTATGGTAAATATAAATTTGTTTCCCCAACGTTTCTTTTGTTTCGATTGAATTTCTTAGCGTCAGCCTTTATAAAGATTCTCTATTCTACCTATCTGTCCTGGCATTTATTGTTTTTACCTGATTGTGAAAACAAAAAGAAGGATAATAAAATAAGGATAATTCACATACGTGAGTCATGTATACACAACTTACAAAACATATATCCGCATAAATAATTATGTTACCTTTCTTTTATCGCATGATTATATTCTATTACATCTAAAGCTATGAATTAAAAATATATTGATCAATTGTGAATATTTCAATATTACTGCCAGTATAGGTTTTGAGAAATAAGCATAAGTGTCCTAAACGCGATTTTAAAAAAATCTTTAAAAAACCTTCTGAATATTTCTATCATTTCTAGCAATCGCTCTCCAGATCGATTGGTTTTCAAGTTGTGTTAGTTTTAACTTCTGCTTGTCAAACACTGCGTAGGTTTTGAGCGTTACAAACGATCAAACAAAGTAAAAAAAAAGTGCATAGAATTACAACATAATTTGTATTTCAAGTTATTTAGAGAGACTGAATAAAAAATGAAACTATTAAGGAAATATCAACATTTTCAGATTTTCGTCTTTGACTCTCCTTAATAATCTTGTATTTCCTCATCATTATTCTTCTATTTTCTAAGGTCTCTAAACTCTAAACAGTTGTCGCGGCAGGAAGTAATAAGAGCCAAAATTTATTGCTTATTTATCTTTGACAATAGATTTTATTACATGGGAGTTTTTTTGTTTTTTATTCTCCCTTTCAAAATTCAAAATTTATTGCTTATTTATCCTTGAAAATAGATTTTATTACATGGGAGTTTTTTGTTTTTTTTCTCCCTTTCAAAATTTCAAAATTCAAAATTTATTGCTTGTTTATCCTTGAACATAGATTTTATTGCATGGGAGTTTTTGTTTTTTTTTCTCCCTTTCAAAAATTCAAAATTTAAGTAGTATATGAGTAAGTGTAGGGATCACAGAATTTTGAAAATGTGCACACAATTCACTTTTCCCCATAGCACGTCATACGCAGTTTTTAACTGTTTTTCTGACGTAAAATAAATAAATAAATAAATAAATAAATAAATAAATAAATAAATAAATAAATCAAACAAGCAGTCCAAGAGGGTGGGCTCTCGGTGGAAAATAACCAGATTTCTCTTTTGTCTATTCGACGGCTTCGCTTGCTCCTCGCGCGGCCCGTAATGCACTAAAGCCGAACGCTGTCGAGCAAAATCGCTCATCATTCACCGTTTACCGCTGTTTGCGTTACCCCGCGTCTCGGCGCAGTCAATTCGCATCCATCATGCGTAGTAGCGGGGCAGATAAAGCACCGTGTTTGCATCTAGCTGCCGTCAGAAAGCCGGCTGCAAGCCGACGTTCTTTTGCCGATCTCTTTCGAACGATCGAAAGCTGGCGTTTCCTCACAAATCTGGACACGTGAGCATAAAATGAATGGTTTTTTTATTTAACAGAAAGTGGAGTCCCCTAAGATCCTTTTTCTAAAAGATCATTTTCACGCATAAGAAATCTCTAGATGTAAAATAATGAAGTTTATTGTTATGAAGAATTTGAAGGAAAAATTAATCCTTGATGATTCCAACCCCAAATTTGGGGTGACAGCTAAAATCTTACTTCTCCTGAGTCCGTTGCTATTTGTAGCGTGCATTAATTATTTTGGCAGGAAACATACGAAAGAATCAAATTTACTTTGTTTTTCATATTATTTTTAATAATGTATTGGAAGGTTAAATAATAGATCAAAAGATATCTTACATGCTAATTTACGTCACTTAGAATTGTAGGCTATGATAAGAGAAATGAAATCAATTCCGGTAAGGGCATGTTAGTCAGATGCACGCGATCTGGAAATACCAGTGACATCAAATGAAAGTTTACAAATCAGGATATTCCACGTTTTAAGTGCTGTGGCTGCTTTCTAAGCCTACGGGGTGCAATCCCGGGTTCGATTCCTAGTCGGGGCAAAAATTGAGCTGAATCTTTCCCTTAAAATCGTCTCAATTTCTGTGGCAGTGTGACGAAGAAACGCTCAGGAAGGCGGAGTTTGCTAGTTGCGATGGAGGGAAACCATGTTCACCACCTGTTTCTTTACCCCCCCCCCATCCAGGCGTAGGAATTAAGAGGCGCAGACATCGGGGACACTGTCAGCTACAGGCAAAGACGGACAATCGACGCAAAGTGCCGTGGAAAGCATTAAATTTCGTTACTATGTATGTACGCACGACAGCTCTTTACGAGCTAATACTTACCAGCAGCTTCTCGGCCATGCGACCGGGAATTCAGGGGTTCATAACATTTTGATACTATGACCTGCCTGTATTTTCTTGATAACAGAGGGTTCCGTGGTCAGATTTTGCTGCAATCAAATATTTGCAGTTCGTGACAATCCATTTTCAATATATTTGTTTATGTTTGTAGATATTAGTTATGTAAGATGGTGTCGCTTCAAGAGCTTTATTACTTTATTAAAAGTACGTAAATACGGGAGTAATATACGTAGTATAGAGAAAGTTATGTAATACTGCGGAAAATCGATTTCGGGATTTCAACGGAAATACACGTTTTGGGGTCCTCTGATACCAAAAAAGTGATCCTTTTCAAAACTGCTTCCGTCTGTCTGTCAATCCGCCTGTAAAAACTACTAACCCCTGTCCATCTGGCTCTAGTTGAAGCTTTGAAATTTTGAACATTTTTTTTTTTAAATTTGGAGGTATGAAACTTCCAGGGCATTATCAAAATTTTCTCAAAAAACGGCTCACAATTTTTTCTTTAAATTTCTTCTAAGGATACAATAGAATACACTTATGAAGGTGATATAGTTCCGATTTGCGCGGTTAACTCAGAATTTTAGAAAATTGCAAAAGTTTGAATTTTTTCAGCGTCTTCCTCAAACTTTAAAATTAAAGATATTTTGGCTTCCAATGAAATTTGTTGCTCATAATCAGTTCTTTTAATAAGCTCATGTCAATTTTTTCACAGTGTGCAGTATTTGCAATTTAAAAAAATACATAAACAAGATTTTCAAATAGGCTCCAATTTTTTTCTTTAAATATTTAGTATAGATAGTGCTAAATGCATGGTAAAAGATGACATAAACCTCATATTGCTCTATTATTTTGATTGTTCAAAAATTACAAAAATGTAAATGTTTTACTTGTCTCATTTTACATTAAAGGCGATTTCATCGCGTTACTGTATTTATGAGCACATGTGCTTTAAATAAGGCCAAATAAAGTTTCTCCAAAACTCGATAGTTTTCCGTGAAAATGATCTCAAAAGTCTGCATTTTAAAAAACGCTCAAACTCTCTTTTCTCAAAAATGGCTCAACATTCCTTCTCCAAACTTTTACAACGGATAGTGCTATTGACACTAGTTGAATGAATCAACCTAGTGAGTTCCATAAAGGGCCAATTCTCCAAGAGGGGGAAGCTCTTGTAAAACTCACGTGGTGAGCTATTCCACGCGAGTATGAATTAGCACTGAACTTCTGCACTTACTACCAGGTGTCTTTCATAATCCTTCCTAATTGTTCTACAACTCACAGCACTTGACCATTGTGGCCCCACCAGTCTATTGAAATAGTCGGCTCACCTGGTTCTTGGTCTTCGTCGGCTTCTGCTTCCGATGTTTGGATCCCACATGGTGGTCTGCTGCACCCATTTGTCCTGATGAAGTCTTGCGACGTGACTCGCGTATTTCCATTCAATTCTTGCAGACTGCTGCGCAACGTTCTTGGAGGATGTGACAACTTGCGTTTAAAACTCTATCCTGTAGTGAAATGCCCAGTATTTTTCTTTGGCAGATCTCTAATGATCTCTTTTGTTTGGATATTAAGGGCTAAGTTTGGCAAGCATAGATTAGGACAGGAATAATGCATGTATGTAGAGCTTCTATTATGAGTTTCCTGTTCAGTGATTTAGTACAGTTTAACATGACGTAAAGTTCATTTTGGCACATTCGAGTAATATCAACGGTTAAGAGGATTGCAATTGAAATGTTTATGCAATGGCCACAATATCCCTTCAGTAGATAATATAGAAAATGCTAGTAGATAATATAGAAAATTACCATGACCAATTGTTATGATTTACTTGATTGTGAAAAGTATTCTAGATAAAAATAAAATATCGGATGTAGAAAATAATCTACATACCTTGACACAATGCCATGATTTTCTTGAGTTTTTGGTCGTAAATAAATTAACTATCCATTAGAGAATCAAAAATGCATTCAATTTTTACACTAATCTAACACAAATTTTATAATCGAAACGGGATATAATTAAAAAAAACACAGGTTGATTTCCTTTTTTATGCCGCTGTCTGAGAGGTCAATAAGACAATGAATATTTTGACTATCTAGGCGGCATTACTTCTGGAATTTTCCATTAAATTAGTCCTAACAAATTAAGACGTATTTCCAAAATTTGAATGTGACTACTAAAAATGATTTACAAATGACAAGACTTATAATGGAGTGAATGATGAAATTTTATTATTAACAGACAACAAATGCGTAACGAAATACATAAATTTAAACAACAAACCAAAACAGATAATATTTATATTCCGGTGTGAAGAGGACCATATTGCGAACTTTGCGGCAAAAACGTTAGTTGGCATAATCATATTCTTTTATCCCAGCCTTCTGAAACACCTCTAGAATACATTTCGGAAGAAATGACCAGGATGGGAACTTGTGCGCGAAGAAAAAGTGTCCTACAACAGTCCTAAACATAACCTCATCTGTCTGTCTCAACAGGTTCACCCAGAGTGGTGCAAATCCTGCCATATGCAAGGTGGTGGAGCCGTCGATGTTGAACTGCGCGCACACTTTCTGGAAGGACGGTTCTAGTGTCGCCCATCTCGGCCACTCTTGGTTTTGCAGGAAGTGGTCCACGAGAGTCCAAAAGTAGTCCGGGTAGAGGAAGCTCGCCAGGTCCACGTAGGCGGGCACGTTGCGGTACGGGTGCCGGTTGGGGATCTGCGGGTTCGCGCAACAGACGGCGGAAACGTCGAAGTCCGAGGATGTCGACAAGACCCCGCGCACTCGTCTTCTCCTGAGAACACACAACCACCTGGTTAAACCCACGCAGAAAACGAGATGAAGCGCAGATCGGGCCGAACGGAATCAAATCTATTCACCAATAGCATTTGTTCCAAACTCTCATGATCAAATATTGAAAATCATGACAACCTTTGCGAATATCGTTTTAAGTTGTGTAAAGAAGCTCACTTCAGTAAATTAAGACAATAAATACATTTTATATTATTTGCGAGGGAATACATCTCATGAAAGTATTTATTTACGATCGTAGTATTAGTTAACTTATGTAGATTAAATTTGTTTTAAAATATCAAAAAATCTCTTTATTGGTATGCTTGCTGAGATAGCTTCTCAATAAGAAGAGAAAAATTATCACATTTTCCGAACAGGATGTCTCAGTGTAAATGTTATAAACTTCTCGAGTATGTAGTAGGGTTAATATTATCTCTTTTTCTCAATGAACATTAAGAAGAATTGTGAATAAAATCCTTACGTACGTTTGGCAGATTATTTTCTGACGCTTTCAACGCTTCCAAACACATACGCATGGAAGATACGTAATTATTAAGAGGAAATTTTGTATATGCTACTCCGTTATTATAATCTGCACATGTTCATTAGCAAAAACGTTATCGTTTTCAACCTCTCCACATACTTTGAAAGTTGTGATAATCATTCTGAGTCGTCTGCACAATATTTGTATATCAACAAAACAAAATGTCACTTAAAACAGCATTGAAAAACCTTCCTGCAACAATGATGGACGCGCAAATGCGAAACAAAAACACTTGTGTGTTCAATTAGCTTTTTAAATAAATACGATTGGCAGGGTTGGGCAAAACTATTTAAATTTAATATTTAAAGTATTTCTTACTTTCTCGTATGCATACGTATATACGGGGTAATATACATAGTACAGAGAAAGTTATGTAATGCTGCGGAAAATCGTCTTCTAGATTTCAACGGAAATACACGTTTTGGGGACCCCTGATATCGAAATTTTTTTTTTTTTTTCCAAAACGTCCGTCCGTCTGTCTGTTTGTCCGTCTGTGAACACTACCAGCGCCGAAATTACACGTACGATCTTTTCCAAAATGAAAGAAAACTTGTTCATCTGTCTCTAGTTGAAGCTTTGGGATTTTGAAAAACATTCTTTAAAATTTGGGGGTACTTTACTTCATGGCCCCTGGACATTTTCTAAATTTTCTCGAAAACGGCTCCGGATTTTTTTTAATTTCTTGCAAGTGTAGAGTAAAATACACTTAAAAATATGACAAAGGTCCAATTTTCACGATTAACTCTGAATTTTCGAAAATTGCCGAAAATTGATTTTTTTCCTCTGAATGTCTTCCTACAACTACGAACTTGAAGACAGATTTTTCCTTCAAATTAAATTTGTTGTCCATAAATATTTTCAATTCATTATATCATGTAGACTTTTTTAAAGTCTTAGCAATAGCAATAGAGCAATAGAGCGTGCAATATTTGCAATTTAAAAAAATTACAAAACCAAGAATTTCTCAATAACGGCTCCAAATTATTTCTTTAAATAATTGCTAGAGGTAGTGCCCAACCCTATACAATGACACATGTATAATGATCTACTGTTGTTTTTGTCAAAAATTATAAAAATGTAATTTTTCTTAAATATCTCCCACACCGCTAATATGCATATTTCCATCGATTTGCATCATTGTTACATTTTTGAGTGCAAATGCTTCAAAGGACATTAAATGAAGTTTTTCGAAAACTCAATAGATTCCTTGAAAAAGAAGTTCAAATTTCACGTTTAAAGTATTGCTTAATCGCCATTTTATTAATAATGGCTTCAAATTTCAATGAAAATATCTACTTATGATGAGGTTTTACTGTTCTCTAATATTCTGTAAGTAATATATCGGTTGTACTATTAAGAAAATGAAAAGTTAGGAAAATGTAAAAAAAATACTTTGGACGACTATTGATGGCAGGTGACCAGAGAATGCAGCAATACCTTAAAGCCAGTCCACACCAAGGAAATGAGAAAAATTTTCTACGAGAAAGTCTGTACCATTCTGTAGCACCTCTAGTTATTTTTACTTGTAATATTTATTTTTCATTACATTTATTTATTTTAACTAAGGAAAAATAATAAAACAATTCAGAAGTAAATATTGCTTGAGGAAAACACACAACTAAATTGGGTTACTCCTCCAACAAATTGTGCTAATTTTCACGATTTAGAAAAACATTTATTTCGTTATGTTAAATCGTTTATGTGATAAAATAAGTACCATTCATATTTTAGTTTGATTATTTTCCTAAAAGCGTTTCGTTTCTGATATACGGAAACAGAGTGTGTGACCAGGAAGTTCCGATTCACGACGCCTATAGATTATTATCACTTCATCTCGTTATCTTATTGCGTTTACCGGCTAACAAAGCATGGGGTGACATAAGCACATAATGTAGATTACGTGTAATAGAAAATAAATAATAAAAAAATACAATCCGTTTATGATCTGAAAAACTATATGTTACAGCTGAGTTACACTACGCAATAAAAGATTTAGTAATATACATGTGTGACCTTGGTAATACTGGGGTTAATTGTTAGGTTAAAAATAAAGGTAAAATGCTTATTTCTTAGTAAGTGCAGTGTGTCTGCCTGGTCAGCTTGTGGAATTCAGCACCATGAGTAGAGTACGCACCATGCTCTGACTGACGGCTTCTGCAGCGGGGATGTGGCGGGCCGCTTCTTCAGATTTTCGCTGAAAGCTTTCTTCATAGTGACACTCGCGGAATACTGCAACACAGCACGTACATCCTAACTGACGGTGTTGTATCGACAGAAGAAGGGAGGTTGACACTCATTAAACAAATGCTATAGCCGGTGTCGTTAGCCAAATTGCTTAACTACGCTTTGTGAAGTCACGGCAAGTGGAGACACCAAGGATTCTTAATGGCGCTGAGCCCCTGGACGAAAGGATAAAAGGCATTGACTGCGACGTGACAAGACAAAAGACAAAAACCAAGGATTACTCCAGATTTATATTCGCCCAGGCCCATGAAAGGCTACGACGTGTTGCGAAAAAGACGCGATATATTAAAAGGATAAATTTAAAAAATCCTGTTCCTTGATTAACCCCCTTGGTAATAAAACAGCTTAATCAATTTTTTTTCTCTATTGTTCTTTGGACGCTGAATTCAAATGTTATATTTGTGACCTCGTACATAATATGCAGTCTGAGAAAATTAAAAATCTTCTTAAATAACGATAGAGAAAAAATCTTATTTGCTCTTTCTCCCGCCAAACTACGATTTGACTGGACTAGTACGAAGAAAATGCAACACAGGGCACTAGTGGAACTTTTGCGAACATATCAGCATTTGAGAAACAGTGAGATCTCATTTTGCTTGTTGCAAGGGAAGGAGGGACAGAGTGGAAATAATATTATTTTGACAGCAATGCTATGAAATAAATACAGGGTTTGTTTGCCCATGCAAAAATGTTTTGTATTGTTTCTGAACGAAAAATTCTAGTTTCCAAATGTTATTAACCATGCTTGTTGGGACTTATATTCATAATTGAACTATGTGTCGTAAATTAATGTGGAAAAATAAAAGGATATAACGGCAACGTATGCATGTTATACATCTCCCCAATGCGTAACACACTGTTTTTGTCGACAATGAATAATGTGGAATTTTTAAATTATTATTTTAAAAGGTACTTGAATCCAAATTCCAATAACACTGCGACAAAATGTCCAATCTTACTCTGTAGAGTGAAAGAGTAAAGAATGTCCAAAAGGAAAATTTCAAAAACGAAACAGAAAACAAAACAAAGAAACAAAACAACTTGAAGAATGGAAAACCATGTTTCATGAACGTAGAACTCCAAGTTCGCCAGTCATGCAGACGGTTAAGTGCGAAGTATAATTTATTGACTGATGACTTGAAGAAATGCTGGTAGACAGGAGGAATTATGCAAAATCGACCACTAAATTACAGCAGAAGTACAGTAGAAATTCAAAATATTTTGTGAATAGTACTCACCGGTCTTTTCTCAACGTTAGACTTTCTTGAGTAGTATGTTTCCACCTGAAACACAATGTATTGAAATATAAATTTCCAGACGCTAATGCTTTAGTGTAGGCTTTTCCAGTATACTGTTATAAAACACCTTCAATTCCTATGATACTTATTTCCATATTTCTTATTGTTTTCTGGAAAATTACCTGGGAGAATTTACTTTCTTTGTTTTCATTACTTTTAGTTACCAATAAAGTCCTATATTGGGATCCTATATTGTAAATTAATGATTGAGGAAGTCAATAAAAGTTTCTGGCTTAGCACACTATACAAGTGATACATAATTTTCAATTATGTTAACATTAATGAAATACACAATACCTCAGGACTTTGACTCCAGACTGGTTTCATTGAGGAAGAAAAATCTACCCTGCTGATTGGTTTGCCTCCTAATGGTGGAAAAGTCCAAGATTTCCTTTCTTTCGATGGCTGAAAAAAATTGTATTAAAAATAGTGATTCGATACATTAAAGATTTACATTTTTATTTATATTCTGAGAATCGTATATCAGGCACATCTTAATTCTTTCAAGTACTTTTAATTTAATACTGCTTTGACGTGCGACACGCTATTTGAAACATTCTTCTCTGGTGGTGTGATAATATTGTATTTTTTAATTTTATAAACTTTTTAATTACTCTTAATATACTGAAAAAAATCAAGTGATAACTTATGAGGAAATAATTACGAACACTACAGATAATTTTAATCTACAAGATGTGAGGACTTTGATTTGGCGAAATATTCAATAGTCCTTTCGCTAATTCGTATTTTTATAATCTACTTTTTCTTTTATAGATTCTTTGGATTTACGTGCAATTTTGATCTACTGAATTGATTTATTACACACCCGAATTGAACCTCCACGTAACGATGGTGCAGAGGAAGGCCTATTTGAAGGTCTTGATGCTCTTGAACTTCTTGAACTGGATCGAGATTTCTGAAACATAAACAAGATGCATTTATACCACCAACTAATGTATTCCCTGCTACTAACAAGTACCGTAGTTACATGAAAAGCATAGTTTCAGAACAAGTGTGTACTACTTTCAGTGTAGTGCGCCTTTTAGAACCATGAAGATAATAAATAATCAAAATGTAAGGGTTCGTTTATGTTGGGGCTGCAACAAATGATTAAAGCGTAAGAAGATGATGAAACGCGATATTGGAGTTAGTTCGGATAATAAATTTAGTTCTTATTGGCACAGAACAACAATCGATTGTTTGATATTATTAATTGAAAATTTCAAATCGATTGTTTTACCCTCATTAATCTATGTGCGAGCAACATAATGATAAATGAAAGGGGACAGGCCCTGGACTCGTAGATGACAGCTGGGGTCAGAATTCATTTCCTCGCCCTCTCCCTCTCAATCACCTTTTCTCATTTGCTATCCCTCTCTTATTCCCCCCTCTCCCTCACACACATCTTCCCCCTCTCTCACATTCTCTCATTCTTGTACTTACTCTCTTCCATTTTCCTTCTCCCCTTCCTCTTTCTCATCTCTCCCACTCACTCTCTCTCTCATTCTCCCTCTATCTCTCTCCCTTATTTCCCCCCCTCTCTCTCTCTCTCTCTCTCTCTCTCTCTCACACACACACCCACGCACACACATTTTCCCTCTCCGTAAATGATCTCTTAAGAATTTCTTTAGAAACCTGGTATCCAATAATGCTGTTTGGTGATTACAGAGGTAAGTAAATCACATTGATATGTTAAAACACAAATCTTATTGAGTGACAATAATAATAGCAGAAAATGAGAAGCTTAGCATTGCATATTTAGTGACATAGGGGGGGGGGTAATGACTGTATCTTCGTTTGTGTGTGGAATGTATTATTGGCCATTCTGTAAATTATTGTTTTTAATAATATTGCATACAAGTATATTCTGTTTGGGTCTGAAATAAGAGATCTTACAATGCCAAAAAAGCTGAAGCAGGAGTATAATACAGAAACTAGCGGGGCTCGCTTGTGGCACATAGCGAAGTCGCTAGCCTTTCACCACGAAGGTCAGGGTTCGATTCCCGTCGAATCTCATGTGAAATTTGTCCCAACAAAACGAGTTTGGCCGCTTCACAAGGGCTAGTCCAACCCCTGTGAAGAGTCCTAAACCCTACCCCTTTCCTAATTTTTCCCAATTCTGGCCGCTGGGTAGTGACGCAAGGGCGCGTGAAGTAAGAGGCGCGTACGCGGAGATGCTACTTGGCGGTCCTCATTGACATTTGACGAGACGAGACACATAAAAATACAGCGCCCTCTGGAATAGAGGGATAGATAATGGAGGATTACTCCGCGCTCAACGCTCGACCAGGGGCGAAGAGCGGCGGCGCTAGCCGAATGCGTTTACTACGCTCCGTGAAGTCACGAAGGTTAAGCGCATTCGAGACTCGCGGGTTCGTGGTTGGGTGACCGGCCAGGAACCCCGGGATCTAACGACGTCGAGCCCCTGGCCGAAGGGATAAAAGGCACTGACTGACTGCTACGTGACGAGACTGGACTAATATGAAAAAATTATAATGCCCATTAATGGAGGATTACTCCCAAGGGCAAAAGCGCTCAACGCCCCTTAAGGGGCTTGGAGACGCGTTGCGTCAAGGAGTGGACGCAACAAATTTAAAAAAAAAATAATAAAAAAAAGAGACGCGTTGCGTCGATAAGTTGAATTAAGGGCGCAACGAATTAAAAAAAGAGCTGCGGCAAATGACATCAAATGTGTTAAAAATAACGGGCATTTCTGCATTCGGATGCAAAATCATGTGTTCCCAGAACAAGTTTGCAATTCTGCTTAAACAATTCAGATCACAAAACAGCACTTAAGTACTGATTCTGTAACATCCAAAACAGAAGCCGGGCTTGTTACAAAAATACTTCAACTTGCCAGGAATGGTTTTTCAAGTAAGGAAGAAGATTAACAGAGAAGCATTTAACAATTTTTAGCTACTAAACTAAGGTTCAATCCGTCCAGGGCAAGACTGGACCCAAGCTTTTTATTTTCTCATCTTATGAATACTTCGATAGATTACACGTGTTGTTAGTTCTTGATACCGAAATATCGATTGACAGCAAATCGGTTGTCTGTCCGTTCGTCCCTTCGTCCGGTAGTTGACCGGGAGGTCCTAGGTTCGAGTTCAGACGGCGGCAGGATTGTCGACACTACCTTTTCAGCTAGGTCGAATTCAGTCGCTGTCTGGAGGAGAATTCTAGCGCCCGGCTGCTCTGATCGGTAGTTTTCCGTGGTTTCTCCGATCAACACCAGGCGAATGCCGGAGCAGTACCCTACCTAACGGGCCACGGACCGCGTGGGTTCTGTCCTTCCTCTTCCTTGTCCTATCCTCTCCCCTTACACACACACTTACACTAACATGCACTACACTATCACATATTCCGGGACACCGGTCGGGAGCTTAGAGCTTGTCCCGGCTGGGGCGGTGCCCCGCTGGTGGGAGAGTCCTGGTTAGGGGGAAACCCCACTAGCCGACAGTAGGTCGGCGCCGGATCTCGCCATCCAGCGGGGGAATGTCTCCGTCATCTCCCGATAAGAAAAGCATGCACTGCAGTAACGGGACTAATGACCGAAGAATACTTTTTATATAGAGAGGATCATACCATATATTCAATTTACTTAATCTTCACCATTATCATTATTATTCCAAATCATTCTTAGTTTTCACACAAGAATTTGTCTCGTATATTTAAACATATATGTAAATGGTCTTTTTAATTTTGTTTCAGTTTATTGTGACCTGTTGTAACATCATTTGATGGGAAGCATTTCTGACATTATTTCTAAAACTGGTTTTGGGCGTGTGGCACCATGTTTCCCTTTTTAAATTCCACATGCATTTTGAATTTAACACATTACACTAATTTTAATTCTGAAAATAACCAGTGTCTTCCTTTGAATACCTTGAATTTTTTCACAATTCCTATAAGCACAACAACATTACTCATGTAATAAGTATATTAATATTGTTCTGCTTGGCTGCCTATTGGGAATTATTTGACATGCATTTGTTACGGAAACTGGTGTATGAAATAATTTTCATTTTAATTATTTAACAAGTGAATGAGAGTGATATCTGGTATAATTACTGCATGTTTAGGCAGTAGTTTGTAGTAATGTAGTTACAATATTATAGTGGAAAATTCAATATTATTACGCAACTATATATTTATTGTGTCATTTATATTCATGTGATATTCCTATTTCAATAAATAACTCACAGAACCAAAACGTTCTATTTATTTCCATAAATATCCCAATCTTATGTATCAAACTCCATTGAAATGGAGAAGAAATATGTAGAGAGAGAAAGACTTGGTTACATTAACGATGATTTTCTATTTTTTTAAAATATTTTCTTTTAAAATGTAATGAATAATGAAACAGTTAAATAAAATTGATGCATTTGCAATAATTTCCACATCACTAGACTGTTAAAAACAATTCATTAGGTGACTTAAAAATTACCTTCTAATTCTATAAAATTCAATAAATTCTATAAATTCTATAAACATTTAATTAAGTTAAATAATTGTGGAATTTATTTATGTTCAATAAAATCATTAAGAGTTGAAACCATTAAGAAATTGATAATTATTAAAAAATCAAGGTTCATCTGAGAGGATATTTATTGTTAGAAATATTTATTTAATAAAATATTTATTTACCATTTGAAATTGATAATAATTATTAAGAGAAATTTGACCACATAACTTTTAAGGTGATATTTTTAATTTGCACTTGACACTTTTAAACGTCTCTTTTGCTCACAGGTCTGGACTATAGCCGACGGTAGGTCGGTGCTTGATTTAGCCAACCAGGATGGAACGATCACTGCTATCTCCCGAGAAAAAAAACCTGTACTACACATTCGGGACAAATGACTATAGAGTTGGTGCGACCGGAATCAATATCATTCAATCTATAAATAAGCCTATCAACCTAACAGCTGTCAGTCCGCCTGTGGACAACTTTAGCTAGTAAACCGTTGAGTCGATTTTCTCCAAAATTGATAGTTTCTGTCAAGCTGAAAGGGCTGAAAGCTGTGGGATTTTCTAACAGATATTTTGATTCTTGCTTTTTACATGAATCAGGCATTTATCTTTTTTCCCTCTGCCCGAGTTCGCTCCATACGTCTTCTGTAGGGGATAGTGGTATGAGTGCCAGCAAGTTAACAATGAAGAATTGGGATCGGATCTCGGAACAGAAAAAAAATTATGGTTGAAAGCAATTCTTCTGGTTTATGTAATACGAGTAGTATATTATTGCGAAGAATTTAGAACCAATGCGAGAAAGTATGTTCTTTGACAGCACCATTAGTTTAAATAGTTTTAAATGTAGCAGTGACAGCCGCTAGCTCGTGTGTCAGCGAACAAGTCATCAGCATGTAATTGGAAGAAGGAAATCGAGGGAAGTAATTTGGTTTACGAAATAAATGATCCTACAAAGGTATTGCAGAAGTGACAAATCTTAACACGTTCAATTACAGGAAAGGTTTTAACTGAAAAAGGAAATATGAATGTTTACTCTGTGGAACGAGAAGCTTCAAAAGACAATAAAATAGTCATGTTTGGCTTTGCAGCAAGTGGACTTGTCACAAGTCCATTGACTATCTATCCATACAAACCTATGCCAGAAAGAATTGCTAAAACAGTCCTGTTCTCCTAATGGAGAACGGATCATTTGTTTTCCGATCCGATCAGAAGATTCAAAGAAATTTTAAAAATGTGCTTTTGCGTCTTTTAACGTTGCAATCTTAGTGGCTAGATAACGAATTAAGCCAATACCACCTAAATAGATCAATGTAGTTGGCGTTTGTTAAACCCCAGTTCCCCGTGGTTATTTTCAGTGCACGGCATCACAATTTGTTTACGAGTTTGGCACCCTGACCCTGTTTCAACACAGCAATAAGAAATGAAAATCGCGCGGGATAATTTGTTATGAAGACTTGAAGTATTTCATACGTATTTTTTACAATTAATTTGCAAATATCATTGGAACATTCAATTTGAATATGAAATAAATAAGAAGAAAACCAGAAATGTAACTATAATACTGGAGAATACATTTTTAATAGTGCAGATTTTTATTTTACCTTAAAAGTTATTCACCTATTCCACATACATAAACATACAAAACAGTAACATTCAAATGCTTATATATTCGCGTTTAAATGCTTATATATTTGCCTTCAGAACTCAAATGAGGCTGATAAAAATTGAAAGAAGTGTTTCAATTTCAGCTCTTTAGAACAACTTTTAAAAGAGCGTTCGGATAAGGTTCTCCAGCACTATTCTGCGATGTAACCGTTGCCCAAGAGAACAATATATATCCCAATCTACTTTTTATCTACGTTCGAGAGTTAAAGAACCAAGTAATGATTAGTCTAAAGTTTGTTTTTGTTTAGAACTTGCTTAGGATAATATTTTTAACATTTGAAACTATTTTTAAAACAATTTAAAGACACTTTCAGGTAGTGGTTAGTAAACGGGGGTTAAATTAGTCGAATGTGAGGACTCAGCATTTGCAGGGAAAGGCCTTTGCTGGTTAAAGCCAAAGCAGCAGAGCTTACTTACGAACTAGACTTTGCGGAGAGCAACCTATTCTCCTGCATGTCTTCCTGGGTAGCGTTTGCGAGCGCACAGCCGTGCGCTGGCGCACATAATAAATTTATTGCATTTTTTCATACTTGAGAAAACTTGCACTATTGTTATTTCGTCGCACGGCAATATCAGCTGTCCGCCAATAGATTATTGAGTTCGAATTACATTATTCATTTAATATTAACCATAACTTACACTCGTCCATATTGATTGATTGGTTGATTGATTTTTTCGTGTTTCCGGGCGCGTCAACGGCTTCGGTCATTAGTCCCGTTAGTGTAGTGCATGTTTTTTCTCGGAAGATGGCGGTGGTTTTCCCCCGCTGGATGGCGAGATCCGGCGCCGACTTACCGTCGGCTAGTGGGGTTTCCCCCTAACCAGGTCTCTCCCACTAACGGGGCACCGCCCCAGTCGGGACAAGCTCTAAGCTCCCGACCGGTCTCCCGGAATATGTGGTATTGTAGTGCATGTTAGTGTAAGTGTATGTGTAAGAGGAGAGGGCAGGGCAAGGAAGAGGAAGGACAGATCGCGCGCGGTCCGTAGCCCGTTTGGTAGGGTACTGCTCCGTCATTCGCCTAGTGTTGATCGGAGAAACCACGGAAAACTACCGATCAAGGCAGCCGGCCGCTAGAATCCTTCTCCAGACAGCGACTGAATTCGATCTAACTTAAAAGGTAGTGTCGAAAATCCTGCCGCCATCAGGACTCGAATCTAGGACCTCCCGGTCAGAGGCGCTGCGGTGACATCAGTTGATGCACTGAGCTACTCGTCCATATTAACCACCAGTAAAATTTACTCATTCTTTATACATTTGCAAATATTTAAGAAATGAAAGATTACTGATAATCTTTTTTATTATCGAATTTTTGGTTTTTACATTATTTCGAATGCCATGTTAGTTTGTTATTTTATGTGAAATAAAATCTAAACTATATTTTATAAAAAAACTACAGATTTTACGTCTTTGAAACCGCATTTATCTACGTTATGGAATGACAATCAAAGAGAAGGAACTTGTAATGCACACAACAAAGGAAACTAAGATAAATAATATTAATAACGCGGAGGGGATTGTTTTTATGTTCATTTGCAAGAGACGCCTTTCGATGTCAATCGAGCACTTTCTTTTCATGAATGAACACTAAATACAATACTTATGCAATTATCAGGTAATTTTGATAGGATGTCTTCGATCTCAACAATGTTGTTAATCGTTGCTTTCAAATCTATTTGTTACTTCCCTGAAATCAAGTATTGACACATATATTATCCAATACTTCTTTTTCATTTAGCAGAAAACTGGAATTATTCCAGATTTTCTGAAAACATGTTAAATAGAAGCTTCACTATGCGCGAAGGACGAAGGAAATATATTTGGTTGTTTTTTAATTTGAAAGATACTGCTGTACTTTTGATAATGTAATACTAACTATAAGAAAACGTTACTGGCAGTATCTTAGAAATTGTCACTGAACCGGAACCAATGACTTTTTGGCAAGCTCTTCTCGATGGGACATTGCAAACTGGCTTAAGCCAACACTGTTATTAGCTGGGTTATCAAAGTCCAAGGGCTCAGGAGTACGTAACAAAAAGAAAAACGCTTTGAGCCACGGGAGTGACGCTCATCAAAAGAGTGACAAATCTTTTCGAAAGAATATTCACAACGATGTAATCAGACCTCGCGAAGGAAAGGTCAAGGAAAGTGTTGATTTGTTTGAAAGAGAGCGGGACGTGTGCAATGTCGATTTGTAATTTTTGTTGAATTCATCTTATTTAATTTCTTTACACTAAATTAATATTTGTAAACTAAATTAATAATATAGTATAAATAAATTAATAAACTAAATTAATATTTGTAAAAAAATTAATATTTAAAACAACTATATGCACACGGCCAAGCACAAGTAAGAACAGATCAAGAAGGAGAAATATTTCCAATTAAAAGAGGAGTAAAACAAGGGGACCCAATAACTCCTGAATTATTTAATAGTTTGCTTGAAATGTGTTTCCGTAAAATAAATTGGTCCAAACAAGCAGGTGTAAATGTCAACGGACGGCGGCTGACAAACCTCCGTTTTGCAGACGGCATTGCTCTATTTGCTACCTCGCCTAAAATTCTAAAAGAAAGTCTATACGATATAAACGCAAAATGTACTGAGGTCGGTTTACAAATGAACTTATCGAAAACTAAAGTAATGAGTAACAGTGAACCCAAATCAATAATGGTGAACGACAGCAACATAGAATATGTGCAAGAATATGTTTATGTGGGCCAGCTAATATCATTTACAAATAGAGGAGATAAGGAAATAAGAAGAACTAAATTAACATGGAGAAAATTCTGGAGCCTACCTTTCATTTTAAATAAAAAGATAAACCTCCAAATTAAAAAGGTAGTAATGGACTCATGTATCTTGCCGATATTGCTTAATGGATCACAAACATGGTTCTTAACAGTAATACAAATAAAATGGATACAACGATGCCAGAGGAAAATGGAACGAAAAATGTTAAATAGTTCAAAAAAAAAAAGACTAAAAAAAAACAGTACGACAAGCCCAAATAAGCAAATGGCATTGGGGAGGGCATATTATAAGGCAAGATCAGCAACGATGGGCATACACTACAACAACCTGGGACCCTCGTTATGGGTGGAGAAACCAAGGGAGACAGAGGAGAAGATGGACAGCCGAGCTATGCAAAGCAACTGGTCGAATCCTGGACGAGACTGGCCCAAGAGCGAACAACATGGAGGCAACTGGGATTTGAACTGCAAAAAGATGATGATCCACAGTGCTATTAATCGATTTTAGTGAAATTGAGTGAACTTTAGTGAAATTGAATATCAACCTACTGTAACCCTGCTAAAGCAGGAGGCCTTTGCACTTTACGGGATGTTATGGGCTAATATTAATAATAATAATAATAATAATAATAATAATAATAATAATATTTATAAAATATCTAATTTGTATGTGCAGTACCCGTCATTTTCCTCACACATTAGAAAATAATACGCTATCTAAATTAAACCAAAATCTTCACAACATGACATTGCTAGTAGGAATGGAATACCCTAATAATGAATTCAATACACATGCTGATTTTGAATGGGTAGGAGGAGCCTGCCCCTAAAGATACCTGTTCGAGAAGTAAGATACATTCTTTTCTAGTGCCAGGAATACTGAGTTAGAACAATCTCCAATACTGAACCCTAATAGAGATAGACTTGACTTACGAGAAATACAGGGAATTAGAAATTACTTGTAAGCCAAGTATTCGCAAGTCGAGAAGAATTTATTTCGCCAAACAGAATCAGAAGTGTTCAAAGTACAACTTTTTAAAGTCAACTATGAAAGTGTATTGAAATAATAATAATAATAATAATAATTATTATTATTATTATTATTATTATTATTGTAAATTTAATTGCTGTTATGTGCAGTTTACACTATTGAGTACTATTGGGAGAAAGAAGTGACGAACTTTAACAGTCTTTCTGAATCAATCATTAACTTCTTCTGCACCTGCTGTTTATAAAACATAGTGAATGGTAGTTACCCAAGATTTTGCTAAAAGTGGGTGATTTGGTCTTGCTCTTTTATAAAACAATGTTTGCGGAGTTGTTATAGGTCATCAATTTGATTTTTACTCAAAGAATATCTGCATTCGTATTCTGTAAGTCGAACTCTCTTAAGACAAGTCTATTATACGAAATGACAAAATAGCGAAGAAAAGTTATTGACTGTTGCAATAGTGAGGAAGTGTGGTCAATTACTGCAGCAAGCTAAAAAGACACTTTTAGAGGACTCGAGACTACTCAAACTCGTACAGGTTTTTCTTAAAACTTTCACACCACTCGCAATGAACGGTTTGTATCGTAGTTGTGTTTTCGTGAGGTTTTAAAGGTTCGGTATCAAGTGTAGTTCTTAGTGGATTCCTAGGAAATAATCGTATTCTTTCTACAAACATCACTGATTAGAATGAACCTCCTTTTTGCAGACTCCGTATTTATCACCACGTAACATACCTTATTTTGTAACATATTTAGAGTTACCTAATGAGTAACTCCATCCAGCGCTAGTGTTTAAGTACACAATTAGAAATCGACGGCAGAAACTTCTTTATTTGAAGGCCACATGTTGCATGCATGCATGGTAACGGCGATACCCGACAAAGCTGAACAATTTAGATAAAAATCTCAGCATTCATATTGCCAGTAAACGGGTCATATTGTGAATTTGTATTGTACGCTGTTGACCAATCTGGGGTGCAAAGACCTAAATATGTAACAACATAACGACTTGTCTGTAATGTCACTTCGTTGTACCAGATTACCCACCACAAATTATTGGTAAAAAGGTACCATTCTTGCTCTTCCAAATACATTCAAAAGTGTGAAATTTTCTGAACGAATGTGTATTTTATAATTTTATGTAAACATTACAAAGCCGCCACTTACGACCAAGATCGCTAGAAACATTGCCTGGTGGGGATCTCGGACAACAGAGCTCCTGTTTCGAATTCATTTCGGGCGTGAATATCCTTGTGTTATGGCATGGTAGGTACTCATGGCAGGTAATTAAGGCATTGCACCGCCCGAGGCGGGTCAATCTCTAAACTCCCAACTAACCTTGCAACATGTGTGGTAGTGATGAGCATTTAAATGTATGTGTGTGTAATGAGTGAGTATAGGACAGGAAAAAGGAAGAAAAGATCGGTCGTGGTTCGTGTGTCGTTTGTTAGGGGATTGATAATGCAAACCACGGAAATATGTCGATCAGAGCAGCCGGCCCCTACAATGTTCCTCCAGACAGCGACTGAATTTGACCTAGCTGACAAGCTAGTGTCGAAAATCCAGCCCCTCTCGAAGTAGTCTCGAATCCTAGAACCTCTTGATCAGAATCGCTACAGATATAGCGCACTCATTCGGTGATAGCAGAATGGGATCTGTACCGCCAGGTCGCGTGGAGCATGGAATTTTGAGTCTAATGGCGGCTCCATTCATTTGTTATTTGGCGAGTAGCGAGCAATCGCTCGCCGAATTCCAAGTAGTGTAAATGAGTTGTTTGCTATTCGCTGAGTGATGAACATTCGGTGTTTGCCCTACCCACTTCTTGTCGGTCTTTCGGACACCTCAAAACAAGCGAACATTCTCCGAACACATCAACTGTTCGGGATTGGGCGTGCCCAATGTGTGAAGTCGCCCTAAGTTGGCGCTACCTCTGTGGAGCTATGTAAATCCTATTTCGCTAATACCGACTAAGCCAATAAGAACCTGTAGGCTTTGCTTGTAACATATAACAAGAACTCCCTTAGGATGGCTCGCATGAGAAAATGAACTTAAAAACCTGGTAAGTACCATGGGGACTGCAGCTGGAGTACCATTGTAATCAACCACTGAAGTAGCGAAGTATTCTACTCGAAGATAAGAAGATGTCCAGAGATATCAAGGCATGTATATATAGCTTACAGCTACATTAATTTACTTATACGAAAAGAATATGTGGATAATTTTAAGTAATTAATAATGCATTCATACCTTACGAGTTGTACTGCTTTTCCGAGATTTTAATGAAACTTTTTTAAGTTTCTTTGATCCACGGGCCTGCAATAAGAGAAAAGTAACAACTAAAAAACTCTGAAAATTGTGGTTGACCTTGAATATTGACGCATGATGCAGCAATGTATTTTTACAATCACACTGCATCTGTCTTAAGTAGGTCTAGTTTTCCTCAATTATATAGTAGTGCCGATAATTCACTATTATGAACAATCATGCACTCTACAAGTACAATTAAGATCACAATTAAAAAATGTTTCAAAAACATTTCTTTTTCATGTTTTCAGTGGCAGACAAAGACTTGAAACATATTTTGAATAACTTACATTTAATTTATTATTAAACTATTTAATATTTTAATATTATATTAATAATGGACATTATAAATGCTTTGTAGGTAATTTTGACATTTCTTAAATTGCTGTACGTATACTATTGCAGTTTATTAAGATTATATATTGAAGTTGAATGTATGAAACTCTAAAACGATTAAATCGTACTATTTATTTTTTCAGTAATAGAAGTGGCTAGCCTGAATATAAATTTGGATACGTAAGAATTTACTTTATAAGTGTTTTATGCGTAACCACCATCTGTACTATATAAAGTGGTATGTGTGCAATTCTTGTCTGCACATGCCTACAAACATTAGATATATATTTGATCCATGTAACCTTTTCGGTTAATGGCAACTAATTTCGATAATTGCGGTAATGTGAAAATATAATCTTAGAATTGATGCTTATTTGATTTGTAGACGATTTATTTGTAATCTAAGTAATACTTTTGCATAGGATAGTAAGTTTTTAAAAGCAATATTATATACCCTATACTCTACTTTTAGTACGTAAAAGTATTTCTAAATAAACAATGCAATGCAAATTGATTTCAACACGTTTCACTGCTGTTTTCCTTTCTGATATTTTAACTGAAATCACTGCAACCCGAGACTAGTTAGATTTTACTTGAACATATATTTAATTTTTGTGTGCATGAATATAAGAAAAGAATTTTTTCACCTTCAGATAATTAAATTATTATTTAACAATCTAAGTTCAATTAAATTTATGCTTATTAATTTAAAAAAAATAAATAACTCAATATTGATTTGCAAACAAAGAACATACCGAACTTCCTCTCTTCATTACTGAAGCTGATTTTGGCCTATCTTCTCCAAAGTTTGTCATACTGGTAGAAGCATCTGCCTAAAAATCACATGCAAACAAATGTAATATTAATAAAAATTTCTTGATACATTAAAGGTGATATTCTACGAATGTTAATAAGTAGTACCAGATGACTGATAAAATATCTATTCTTTTTGTAAAGTAGTACATGTGACCCCTCTAATTCCATTAATTTATTTTCGAAGAAATCGAATTAACTCATGACTGAACTTTTATTTATTGCGTTTCACCTTTGATTTATAGGCCATAATCAATAAATGAAACATCTTTACGACAAAATGTCCGTAACTCGTCCATATTATTTCCCCACCATTTTTTACCTCTAGAGCAATTGAATCGTTTATTTCAGAAACCCGTCAAACGTCAAATTTCTCATTATGAAAAAACTGAGAAAAAGTATCCCAGTTTTTATGATTTCAATTTTTGTTAAATACTAAAGCAGATAATAAATGAATATTTTTCAGATAAATATGAACTAAACGATGTGTCTATACTCATAGAAAAATATTCCACAGCTAAATCGCTTTTTAGATTTTGGCGTTTGACGGGTTTTTGAAATAAACGATTCAATCACTGTATTTGGAATTGTAATAGAATAAGAATTTATAAACTTTGAAAATATTGATCTTTTCATTTCTGCCAAAAGCAGTGACTTTTGCTGCAGAATATACAATTACACGTCGAAGCCCAAAATAAGGTCTTCTTCTACCTTCAGGGATTAGGGCGATGTCTGTTGCAGCCTCTCAGTCCAGTCCATCTTCTTGGGCGACCTGGATCTCTTCTTCCTCGGGGTTTATATTTCATTACTTCTCCTGGGAAACTTTCAGAGGTCATTCTTTCTATGTGTTCTTTCCGTTTCCTATTGTTTTCTTTTATTTAGCGAGAAAAAATTGAGTTCACTTCGTATGAGTGCAGCATTTGACAGACCTCAGAAAGCTCATCTCAGCTACCTGTACACTTGACATATCTTTCTTACGAGTAACCCATGATTCTGAGCCGTAGAGAAGTGCTGGTACTGCCACAATCTTGTATAACTTTGTTTCCTTCCTTGTTTTATTTTTTAGGTGTTTTTAATACATTCACAAACTCTTTGAAATATATGCAATTTATTTTCTATATCTTCATCCCTCTCATAAGAAGTATTGCAACTTATAAATAATGCAAAAATAGTATGTTAATATCGACGCCAATAGTCCAGTGTCCATTGTAGCAGTCTGTAGTAGTATTCATACATTTGGAATGGACGCAATGACTTCGATTTTTAAATAACCATTGCAAGTTAATGTAAGGGTCTAAGCGAATTTTATATGGATTTTTGTTGCTGTAATGTTCACGCTGATATATGATTTTGAGCACTTATTAATATCAATGTGTAACACTATTGAGATCCGTTGATGAAGAAAAACATTGAAGATTAGCTTTTTGTGAAGACATGGATAATGATTCGAATGCCGTCACTCATTATTCTTATTAAATAGAACAAGAACAAATTCCAGATAATTTAAAAATATATTCATTCCTAAATGATATCTACGTATTCGGGAAAATAGATCAAAAGCTTACCTTTCTACATGTACACAGTGGTCTACATGGCGTGACTCCTACGCACTGTTCCTGAAAGAAAAGCGCACAATAAGTTTGCTTCATATTGAATTTTTGGACAACTCAGATGAAAACAATTATTTTTGATTCATTTCTACTCTCTGTTCGCAACACGCTTCTAGCAAATATACTTTCTTAATTTCATTAGAAACTTAAATTAATTCAATAAGTCAGTAATATTGTTCAAATGGAGCATAATGTACTTTTTCTTTTCTAATCTACATCATCAATGAGCACATAAGCACATCCTTCCATAGCGTAAAAATGTCCACAGAATGTTAGGAAAATTGTGCTCGAAATTATAAAGTAACAAATATATTATTAATAATTAATTTTTTAAATTTAAATGTTTAGATTTTCTTTCATCATTTATTTTTTGTATCACTTTTATGCTTGTTTAGCTGTCGAATGAACCTACACATATGGAAGATCAATTTACACGTATTCTATATTACACCTACATTCATTATTTATTAGCACATTCCTACATTATACAGGCACTACAACATTCATTACATTATTATCAATGTTTAAAATCCGTTGCTGAATTTTTTACATCTATATTGCTGTTTACTTGAGTTGATACTTTGCTAGTAGAACGAGATTTTGTAGAAGAGCAAGTGAACGTTTATTCAATATGAACAGGTACTATTCAAGAATTTAATTGCAGACAAACAGTGCAACTCCTCGAAGTACACACATATTCCCTGATTTTTATCAACTCACATGACCTGGAAGTGCTTAACAGATTTATGAAGATTTATAGTGTAGCAATTCTAAAACATTTTTTAATGTATGAACTTTGCCTGCTTTTGGTTAATGTGAGTCGTCTTTTATATTTATTCATAACGGTACCCAGTAGTTTTTTGATAGATATTTTAAAATATTTGTTTGTAAAACAAAAATGGTTTAAAGAAGATATATGAATGTTGACAATTTCGATATACAAATAAACATTTTAAAATGTCTGTCTAAAGGACTGAGGTATACCATTACGAACAAATTATCAATCATGCACTATGCAATCATGAACAAACAACGTTCTCCTTCCATTCCTTTCCGATCTGGTTCCACTTCGAAGCAGTTGCATCCCTCTACACACATATAAGCCTATGGGTCCGAATTCCCCGTAAGGGATGGAGGTTGTGTAGGAAAAAGGTGGAGACCTTCCACCCACCATGTTTCCCCTTTCAATCCCTCTCCATACAATTCCATGCAGAGTTATCCTTCTTATAACCAGCTGTAAGTAACGGCGATGGTCCTACGGGTGCTTCTGACTTACAGTAACGATTAGAAAGGGTAAGATGGGACTATAAGCCCTCATTTTGAAGCCGCGAATGAGGAAACTTCTATCCCAGGATCGTAAAAATTAGTATGTGGCTGATGAGAACAGGGTGCAATGTTCAGAGAACCCGCGGAGAATGGAATATTTACTATACTGTGGATCCACTAAAGATCCGAAAAATTACAAGCGACGTATTGAAAACATAACACAAAACAATAACACATTTTGCAACATTTTCTGAAACAATCTCAATTTTTCAAATTTTATCATTACAGTATGCGTAATATTCCACAAATTGAATAAAAAACGGGATAGTATTCCATTAATTAGCGTCACATCATCCTTTTGTTTTGTCGCAGCCATCATTATTAGTCACGTTCGTATGGTTTTGCAAGAACATATGTCTTCATGGACACAAACACTTAAAAACATATTAATATTGTACAAAAGAAGTTGCAACATACACTTATTCAACCACACATCTAGTGCATATATAAATATTAATTCACTCGTAGAAACGGACTCTCGCCATTGAGAAACCGTTCTTTTAAGACTTCTTGAACAAATGTCGAAACGAGTAAATGAGAATGTAAAACTATTTTGCAAAAGGTAACAAAATAAAGATCTGCAACGCTATAATGTATGCTAACTTACCAGAATCCGGCGCACCTGCCATCTTTTGAAGAATAGTTGTTGCTGAAGTTCATTGAGAACGCACACTTGTTGATTGGATGTGCTTGAAAACCAAAAACGTTTATCTTCGATTCTTCCATCGTTGTTTCACGTCCCAGCTCGTTGCTTAATTTATAAGTAAATAGTATTTCCTAGTTACATGTTTCGTAATTTTTAAAGTCAAATATATTAAAAATAAACTCTATTTTAAGTTTCGGTAGCTTCGTCACGAAGAATAGCTCAGGTAGGCGGAGTTTGCTAGTTAGGGTGAAGGGAAATAAGTCATGTTCGCCACAAGTCCCTCTTACCCCTAACCGACCCAAAACGCCTAAAGGCCCCGATTTCCGACCCAAAAGGCCAAATACATAATTTATTTTACACGTTTAATGTATTATTGTTACACTTTTTTTCTGATACTTCTTCGCCGGTAATTTGCAAGGATATGATATAAAACTAAACCTTTTCAAACGAATTGCACAAACGAAATTGTTCTGACATAGAATTCTCAAAATACTTTACATTTTTTTTGTTCTTTAAGGTCGCATTAACATCTAGGTCATTAGCGACCACTATTGGCATTAACGTTATGGTAACTATGAAGGTGAAACGAAATGGTGATGATAAGGGGTGAAAGGACGAACACAAATACAACCATGTTCTAGGCGGGACTGGAACCCACGACCCTTCGGGAGATCACTACACCACTACAGCCTTAGCGATCTTGGCCACCGGGCCGACACTTTACAACATTGTTTACTTCATCTTAAGATATTAAGGAAGCTATGATGATAATATTAGGTTATATACTTCCATCAAAAGCATACGATAGTTTTAATAATTTAGAAGTTTGCCAGGAAACTACAAGTTCTCGGACGTATCCCTGATGGTATGATTGAGAACAAAAATAAAACAATTTCATTGCATATCGAGAATTTTTCTTATTTTAAGTTAATTACGCTTACCCGATATCCAAGTAAGGTTGTATTCGCTTATTTTACTTTCCCATTACCGCTTACGCAGTGAAGTTAAAGTTATGAAATGCTGGGGAGAAAAACGGCGAATTTTCAGCAAAGAACTATTGCAGGGCCCTAGTAACGACAAAGTGGATATCTACTAAAGGGATCTGTAACGACAATAAGAAAATCCAATTGCTATATTTGAAAAAAATTCTATAACACGTGGTGTAGCCAGAATCCATGTTTTGTGGTTCCTTGATACGGAAAAATCGAATGACGGCAAAACGTCTGTCTGTCTATGAACAAGGCTGTCTGTCTATGAATGTAAAAAAAAAACATTTTCCCTAAAAGAAATTTGTTCTTTACAGATTGATTTTGAAATAAGGTCATGCACAATTTTTAAGAAATTTGAGTTTTACAAAATGATGACTAGATGTGAATTCGAGAAATTGTAAGCATTAATAGTACTAAGAAAGCATTACTAAAGGGGAGCAAAGCTTCCTATGAATGTAAAAAAACATTTTCCCTAAAAGAAATTTGTTCTTTACAGATTGATTTTGAAATAAGGTCATGCACAATTTTTAAGAAATTTGAGTTTTACAAAAATGATGACTGAGATGTGTGAATTCGGAGAAATTGTGGCATTAATAGTACTACGAAAGCATTACTAAGGGGGAGAAAGTATATGCTGTCTTCGTACCAATTGTTTTCGGGAGATTCTATGTTTATTATTTCATGTGGTTTTACATCATTCGTATTCAATTTTGTTTTATGTTTTTCAAAGACATAATTGTGACATTAAAGATCAAAGTAATTCAAGTCACAGTTATTATGTCACAGTTAACAACCGTGTCGAGAAATTATGTTGCGTTTAATTTAGAAGTTTGTAATTGAATTATTTTCTTTTCAATTTTCTCAGAGCTTGGATTGTAGGTAACCTTAGCTTCGTCTGAACATTTTTGTTCTCTCATCAATCTCTTGTCAGCAATTGAATGTAGAATGTAGTATAAATACCTCATGAGAGAACAAAGTAGGAATATATGGTTATTTACTTATTAACCAATCTCTCTTAAAATAATTCAAAGGAACTAATTACTAGGTGGTCGCGAGTTAAACAAGATACATAAATTTTGAACATTTATCTCAACAATAATTAAGTAGAGGAACAATCACAAACAATATCGCATATTTGCGATACTTATTTATTTTGGTAATCATGTTCCCAAGTTCATTAGCCTTCAATATTTGGAGGTATCTAAACATGGCTGAAGAATTTTTGCTCATAGGACTTTCCTCTTTTTCAGTGCCGAAGTTGCAAGATTTTCATCGCTCACTGAGTCCTTGATAGTACGAGCCTACATAACACAAGTTTAAAAGCCTGATAGATTGATACAGAGTGCAATAGTTTACCCTAAATTCATTACGTTTTGCCCCCAATAAATTAAATACTTTTCCAAACTGTCTGAGAAGGTTAAATCAGAAGTTTGTAAATAATTTTAACTCATGCTTCACGAAGGCATACTTTCAGAAGTCAAATTTATTGAATTCAGGTTTACGTAAGCCATGGGTATCTTTGTCAAAAATATATCCTGGTGGATGACGAGTGTCACAGAGGCGAAAATATGAGTTTAAGTTTTAGTTGTTTCCTGTGCGATTTGTAGAAAACGTTTCTTGTAACATTTATATGACTGGTATTTTATTGAAGATTTTAACAGAACGCTTTAAATTTATGTTCCGCGGATGATTTGACGAACGAAAACCAATTTTAAAAATTCAAACATATGTAAAAAGAAGAAATGATTTTATTACAAAGATGAGGTACTGTCTTCATATAAACTGCGAACCTGGAGAACAACATTACTCCTAAAAACAAAAAATGAAAACAGTGTATTTTTAAATTGTTAAAAATATCAAGGCTACATTTAGTAGATAACAAAACAATGTGACATGAATTAGTGGTCCTTTATTATTTCCCCAGTAGTTTTTGTAACATTTAACCCATTAGATATATTTCAACATTTCCCCATAGACTTTCAACATATTTTAGAATATTTCCAATATCGTCTACTTTGTCATTATTCTACCATTCTCCAGAATGATAAATTTTGTTTAATTCTAACCTTGTCGTGTGATATGAATTTTGTTCCAATTGTAGGATTTTCTAGCATTGTCTTATGTGTTATAACTCTTACGTTTTCCAGCATTATTTAGTCAGATTGTTACGTTTTCGTGAATCCCCCTCGGACGAAGTTTTCCCGTACGACTTCATTCAATCCAACAAGTTGCCTGTACGAGTTTGAAGCATCACTAGACGCGAAACCTACTTCCGTCAACTTTTCCCGAGCGTGGTATCAATCGATCCAGACCTTGAGCATCGCAGTGTCCCCGCTCTTACTACTTCTTCTTGCCCTTCTTTCCGCCCTTGCCCTTCTTGCCGCCCTTGCCCTTGGCGGCGGCCGGCGGGGCCTCCAGCTCGCCCTCCTTGACCTGCGTCTGCGCAGGCTCCTTGGGCGGCGGCGGCGGCGCCTTCAGCTCCAGCTCCAGCTGCTCGCTCTCCTCGCAGCCCGCGCCGCACCGCCGCCTGATGCGCAGCACGTACGAGTCGGGCGCAGGCGGGTCCAGCGGCGTCGGCTGCCACCCAGTGGAACGACTGCGCTCGAAGCGAGACCTTGGCTTGTTCGAGTTTGCGACTCTGGAGCAATGCTTCTCCAAGGAGTCGGAGAGGTTTCCTTTTACTGCGATTCGTTTCCTGATTACTCGTACGTTGGGGCAAAAGAAGTGCGTAAAATGAAGATTTTTTGCTGAATTTTATTGCCGCCAGTATTGCTCTGGAAGAACTGAATTTTGAAATACTCAAAATTTTGACCATGCTTGTCATGCCATCTCGAATCGGCAGGATGTTGCGGTTGTTTGTCCGTGCTTGCCACTCTGAAGCAAGACTTCTCTAAGGAATTGCAAAGACTTCAATCCCTTCAGTGCATTGGCTTTCCCGGACACGCGAACGAGTTACGGGAAAGAAAGGCTCACTTAGAAATGCGTATGATTTCGATTCTTTTGCCGCTTTTTACTTTCTCGTATACATACGTATTTACAGAATAATATACGTCGTATAGAGAAGTTATGTATTGCTGCGCGAAAAAAAGGCAGATTTTCGGCGGAAAGAAATTCATTGCCGGATCTGGTAACGAAAAAGTGCATAAAACCAGTTGCTAAATTAAGAGAAAAAGTCCTGTAACACGTGGTGTACCCAGAATCCATGTTTTGAGGTTACTTGATGCCGAAAAACAAATTGAAAACAAAACGTCCGTCTGTCCGTCTGTCGGTCTGTTCGTCCGTCTGTCGTATGTGAGAGCGCGTAAACCACACTACGATCTTCGGTCGGTCTGTTCGTCCGTGTGTCGTATGTGCTAGCGCCTAAACCACACGTACGATATTTTCCAAATTGAAGAAACCCCTGTCCAGCTGGCTCTAGTTGAAGCTTTGAAATTTGAAAACATTCTTTAAAATTTGGGGGTACTTTACATGAAGACCCCGGACATTTTTACAATTTTCTCAAAAATGGCTCTAAATTTTTTCTTCAATTTTTCCAAACAGATAGTGATAATTATCCTGTTCAATATGACGTAAAGTTCATTTTGGTGTATTCTTTGTTTTTCTCAAAAATTTCACAAATGTATTTTTTTTAATATCCCTCACGCCGTTAATATGCACATTTCCATTGATTTGTATAGATTACTACATTTGTGAGTAAAAGTGCTTGAAAGGACTTCAAATTAAGTTTTTCGAAAACTCAATAGATTCCTGTGAAAAATAACTTAAAATTTTGCATTTACAATAATGCTTCTTAATCGACATTTTCTTAAATACGGCTGCAAAATTTTCAATAAAAAATTTCTATTTAGGACGAGGTTTTACTGTTCTTCAATATTCTCCAAATAATATTTTGGTTCTACAACTAAGAAACCGAAAAGTTAAGAAAAAGTCAAAAAACAAAACTTTCGGCGACGATAGATGGCAGCTGACAAGAGAATGGAGCAAGACCAGTCTACACCAAAGAAATTAGAAAACAATTGCTACGAGAAAGTGCCATTCTGTAGCACCTCTAGTTTCCAATGAAGTATTTCTCTGAAGGAATTTAAGTTGGGAATAAGTACTGAAAATTTGACCTCTCTTGCTCCCGCCACTTGATACGCAGCACGTACTATTCCTGTACAGGCGGGCCCAGCGGTGTCGGCTGCCACCCAGTGAAATATCTGTCTTTGAAACGCAGATGGTTCCTTCAAATAGAAACGCAGGATGGTGCGAATGCTTGTCCGTATCTGGAGCCAAACTGCACTAAGACATGGGGAAGACTTCGTTCACTTGACTTCCCCAACACGCAAACTATAGTTGTTGGAGCGAATGTTTCGCTTAGGAATGCGTAAGATTTCGATTCTTTTGCCAATTTTTATTCTCTGCAGTATTGCTCTGAAGGAATTGAATTTAGGAATATTGAGAATTTTAACCACGCTTGTGACTTTGAAGAATTTGGAAACCTTGGCTTAGAAGTACAGAATATTTCGAATAAGCAACCAATTTCACTACTTCAGAGTACTCTCTTGGAAAATGTCACTTACTAATGTCGACTCATTGTACGCGTCTGAGATTGTGAAAATTTCAGTTAGCTTTATTTTGAAATAAAGACTTCACTTCCTCTGACACACTTGCCACACTAGAGCAATACTTTTCAAAGTTTCACTTACGAAGATTTCTATGGGTTTAATTTTTCCTGATAAGCAAAATACAACTCTTGGAATCAAAGCTTCACATACGAATGCAGAGGATTTCAAGGGATCAGCTGTGTGCTATTCTGAAGAGAAAAGAGAGCATTTGGATTTCTCAATTGCAGTTACTACAATAGAGAATTCGTTATAGAAAGCTCGATTTTGGAGTACCGAGTATTGCATTCCGCGATCATAGTACATAGTAGAATATCTTTAAAATATCCTATTTAGATAACAGACTATTTCGATTCATGGACTGTTTTACTACCCTGGAGAAGCTTTTGGAAAACTTGCCAAAGGAATGCAAATAATGTATATTATCATGCTACATACTTTGCGTAAATGTTGAGAGATATTAGCGCTGGCAACTACAATAGGGATCTGAAATTGTAAAACAACGCATTGAACCACACAACGTCAGGTCGACTCCTTTCGTGTGTGCGTGCAATTGTTCAACGCTGTTATTTCTCCTGTAGTTTATTCGCGAAATTATTCCTGACCACATTAAACAAAAACTATAAACAGATCACATGAAACCGTAAAATACTCGCAAATATTGTACGTAACAATAGCTAATACATAAATTTAATCGACACTTAATTTGAATATCTCATCAACGTGTGCAATGAATAATAGTATATCACTTTAACACACGGTAGTCAACACCGCTCGTATCTGTTGTAGTAGATACTGAAGTACGTCCGTAACATTGTGCTCACATAGAGCGAAATTTGAACATTTACTATGTACGCAGTCACTGTAGTGTATTATAATATAATTGTCATTATCTAATTCAATACTAATAAGTGTACGCTTAGAAAACCTAACAATAGTTAATTAAAAAAATAACATAGTCAGTAGAGGTCGTTTTTAAGAAGAAATAAAAGAGGTCATCTTCGTCAACATATCAGCTTTATTAAGATAGCCGGCTTTCGACGGCTTTGCCGTCATCGTCAGTCTACAGAATACAGAAAGATACAAAAAATAATAAATAAATACACAATAAGATAGAATTCTATCTTACAAAAAAATTATAAATAAATACACAATAAGATAGAATTCTATCTTATTGTGTATTTATTTAATATTTTTTTGTATCTTTCTGTATTCTGTAGACTGACGATGACGGCAAAGCCGTCGAAAGCCGGCTATCTTAATAAAGCTGATATGTTGACGAAGATGTCCTCTTTTATTTCTTCTTATAAGAACGTCAACAACACCCAATCAGAATTCCCACAATACAGGTCGTTTTTGCTACGACCCGATGCATTTCTAATGTTTTTAGTATGTCATGATCAAAAAACTTGAAAACACTTATGACGAGCGAAATTGAATTTGAGAAAAAAAAACCGATCTGCGGAGGTGGTGGTGGTGGTGGGGGGGGAAGAGGTGTTGGCCGCTTACCGGCGCCGAACACACGCTGCCGCCGGCGCGGGGGGCCGCGACGGTCCCGCGCGGACCCGCCCCGCGGGCGGCGGCAGCGGCGGCCTTGGCCGGGTCGGCCTTGGACAGCTTGTAGATGGCCACGTCGCGCGACGGCCAGCCCTTCTCCCCGGGGATCTGCACGAAGAAGTCCGGGCGGCGGCGGCGCTCGGGCCCTCGAGCGCACGGTCTCGGGCCGGGGCACGACGACTCGTAGAGCGGCGCCGCGTCCCCCCCCGCCCGGCGGCACGCGCACGCACACGTTCCCGCCCGGCACGGGCAGCCCGCCGCCGATGCCCCCCGGGTGGCACACGCCCGCGCCCGGGACCACCACGTTCATCTGCAACGCGCGCGCCGCGCCCCTCAGCAAATCACACACGTCCGCTCGCTCTTTGCTTTCCTGATTCGAAGGCGTTGTGAGTGTGTTCCTGTGCTCGGGAACACCACGTTCATCTGCAACGCGCGCGCCGCGCCCCTCAGCAAATCACACACGTCCGCTCGCTCTTTGCTTTCCTGATTCGAAGGCGTTGTGCGTGTGTTCCTGTGCTCGGGAACACCACGTTCATCTGCAACGCGCGCGCCGCGCCCCTCAGCAAATCACACACGTCCGCTCGCTCTTTGCTTTCCTCATTCGAAGGCGTTGTGCAAGTGTTCCTGTGCTCAGGGACAGCACGTTCATCTGCAACGCGCGCGCTGCGCCCCTCAGCAAATCACACACGTCGGCTGCCTCGCCTTGCGCGGCGCGCCCCTCAGCAAATCACACACGTCGCTCGCTCTTTGCTTTCCATTCGAAGCTGTGCGTGTTCCTGTGCTCGGGAACACCACGTTCATCTGCAACGCGCGCGCCGCGCCCCTCAGCAAATCACACACGTCCGCTCGCTCTTTGCTTTCCTGTTTCGAAGGCGTTGTGCGTGTGTTCCTGTGCGCTCGCTCTTTGCTTTCCTGTTCGAAGGCGTTGTGCGTGTGATCCTGTGCTCGGGAACACCACGTTCATCTGCAACGCGCGCGCCGCGCCCCTCAGCAAATCACACACGTCCGCTCGCTCTTTGCTTTCCTGATTCGAATATACTGTGCGTGTGTTCCTGTGCTCGGGAAAACCAGATTCATCTGCAATGCCCATGACACACGACTCAGCATCCGTCACAAGAAGACGCTGACCATATCAAACCGGTTGGTTTTTTTTTTTTGGTTTGAAGAGGTAGTAAGGGTGATTTTATACGTCACACTCTATGCTTTGGAACATCACATTCTTCTGCAACGAGGGTGGCACATAGCGCTAGCGACTGAGCAAGTCTCGATAGAACACGATCAACATATATGATGGTTCTTTGTTTTTTTAATTCGAGGTGGTTTTGGTTGTGTTCCTATTGCTATTATTCTCCTGTAGTTGGGAATACCACGTTCATCGGCAATGTGCGTGCCACGCAATTCAGCATCTGTCATAGGAAGACGCTAAGAATGTCAAGCTGATTATTGGTTTCCATGTTTGACGTGCTTTGGCGGTGGACCTTCTTTGAATAACTGTTATGAGATGTCTCGTTGGAATAAAGTTTATTTTCAACGGATGTGGAACGCACGACTCAGCAATTCCCAGAGGAAGACGCTCAGCATGTCTGATGGTTTTTTGCTTTCCTGGTTCGAACTGTTTTTTTAGCTGCGTCCCTTTATTTGAATATAGCTATCACATTCATGCTCCATGGAATACTGCGTCCATCCGTCAGTCCTTCCGAGGGTGGGACGCGGTGCTAGCAACTCACCAGTCATGAGAGGAAGCTGATCAACAGTTCAGCTTGTTCTTTGCTCTCCTGGATCCAAGAGGGTGTGCGTGTGTCATGCTCCTGTGCTTTGGAACGCCATGTTCATCTGCGACGCGCACAGCATCTGCCCCTATCGATACCGCAACTCTCAGAGAAAGACGGTTATCATGTCGCATCGTTTATTGTTTTTTTTTGTTTGAAATGCGTTTGCTGTGTCTCGTCTATTCAGAAATAATTCTCATACGCCTGCACTTTCGGACACTAAGTTCATCTGCAACGAGTGCGGAACACGACGTTAACGACTCTGTCATCCCCGAATCAATTCAGACCGTTCTTTGCTTTCCTGTTTCGAAGAGGTTTTGGATGGTTTTGTCTGTCACGGTCCTGTGATTGTAGACGCCACGTGTATTTGAAACTCACGCGTTATGGGGCGCTTGCGACTGAAAAACTGTCCCACGAGTTCGCTCAACATTTCAGGTCGGTGGTTTCAAGTGCTTCTGTCAATGAACCTTCAAACCAGAATGCACTCGCACTGAGGAATATTACATAAATCTTTAAGGCGTGTGGTTGGCAGTACTTCTGACTGACGAACTCTCATAGGAAGACGCTCAACAAGTTAAGTTCATTTATTTTCTTGTTTGAATTGGTTTTGGACGCGTTCTTTCTTTTAAAAATATCTGAATTCATCTTCAAAGCGTGCGCTATGGGACGCTAAAAACTGAGTAATCCTCATAGAAGCATCAGGAGATGTCAGTTCAAAGTGATCGCTAGACTCTAATTAGCATTTCATACGCAACGCGTGCGCTTCATTGTAATTTATGGTTTCAATATTTTCAACGGGTGTGACGTAAGCTCGCGCCCTAGAACGTAATGCTCGTCTGCAACGCTTGTCGTACGGGGAGTTGGCCACTGTGCGATTGTCAGAGAAGGAGAATACGAGTTAAGTGCTTTCAATGGTATTTAAACCATTGGCCCGCGCCAGAGACCACCATGATAATTTGTAACATTGCGCTTGTGCATTGCGCTTGAAGAATTTTCAGACGAAAACGCTGAACATGCCAGATCCTTCTTTGGATTTCTGTTTCTACGTGATTTGGCGGTGTCCTGCCGTTGGGAGATAATTGACAAGTGCCAACGCCAGTGACTACCAGGACTTTACGTTTTGACAGGATGATTTCCTGGTTCGCGGTTGCAGCGTTGTCACATCATGTGCAGGATCGTGTTTGGCATCATTGGCAGGATCAATAATCCCAACGATTAGAAGCACTCATGAATGAACGATGATGTTATCTTCTCAACATTGTTATGTTGCGTCCGGAAATTGACCTTATACAAAATAAACAGTACATATACCATTGCTATTAGAACAGAATTATCTGGTGAGTCAACCTGATCTTCTGGTCGCAAATGTCAGATCATCGTTATTTTAGTCATTTCGTTGGCTCTTTAGATATTATTGTCTAGCGAAGAATACACACTGAGAATATACGCACATAATATAAGCGATTCTCGATGCAAGAGCCTTTCCACACTATGTAGTGTCATGTAATCACCATAAATGTTGTTACGTGATCGCTATTTATTTACTATAAAGCTACAAATTGTATAATATTAAAATTGTGGTAATCATACGATTAGCATTGACAGAAAACGCAATATCAGACTTTTCTAACGTATCAAATGGTCGGTACAAAATATTTTTTTACTATTTCAAATATAGTTAAATTCTACTTTCCTATGTGTTATTATTTGTGTGGCGATGTGCTTGTGTTATTTGTTTATCAGCTTTAATTTATGTACTCTCTAGATTTTATATCTAATATTATGACAGTTTAGTCCTTTTCTTCATTAAAAATACATTTATAAACAATAATTACTTTATTTTTTTAACAGCATAAATAAAGAACACACCACAACTTAATACAGTGTAGATGAGTTTTGGTAAAGAGATTAGTCAACACAAGTTTTCAATTTTTTCAATAACCTTTTTTTATACTAGAACATATCTGTTTGAAAAGCATTCCTATTGACAAAAATATATCAATGTGGATGAATTTAATTAACAGTCGCATACCAATGCATTTTTGGTACCCCAAGAACACCAATGAAGGGGATCAAGAGAGGACTCCAGAATACATTTCAAAATAATGATAGGAACAATTAGTATATTTAATAAATAATACTTCTTTATTTTATAATATATTTCTATTCTATCTTGTAAATTTAAGTTAAAGTATGTGTTTAAACTATTACAGGATCATGAATATCTGAAATATTTTCTCTATTTGTGATCTTTTCTATGGAGATACAGATGGCAAAGTCCTTTCTCTGAAGAACTTGTTAAACATTTACTATGTTCAACTGCACAACTGTTCGCTTCATCGAATGATACAGAAATGAAATTACTACTTGCTACAAGAAACGACTGAGTTTTCCCAAAGCAATTTCAAATTATTTAAAGGGTTGCAAATAATTTTGTAAACATATGATAGACGGTTAATGACGGAATTATTTCTTTGATTTATGATCTGCCCTAATGATAAAAGTCATACACGAAGAAACAGTAACTTCTTGCTTAATGAAAGTCGTAAAATCTTCGCTGAACTGCGATGACGTCCAGTTCGTTGACACCCTCCATTGGTAAGCAACTGATAAGATATGTCCGTGGGCAAATGCGGTCTACAGAGTGGACTATGCTACTACTCTTACCCTGGCTGTGCCGAGGGGTGGACGACACGTGCTATACATCTTGCGTGAAAAGGCAGAATTGTGGTCCTAAATTGAATAATTTCGGAAATGGTGAAGTCTTCCTGGGACAATGGAATTTTGTTAGACGAAATAATTGTGGCTGTAGTAATTTTGAAACTTAGTAGATCCTGTAGAAATAAATAATGTTTTATCGCCAGTGCTTGAAGTGCCTGTTCAATGTTTTATGGTATATTGCTTGACGGAAGTCAAAACTTGTTCAATTTTGATCACAGTTAACCAAATGTGTATGTTTCAAATGAAGCTCGAATGTTGCACTAATGTTTTAAGGCTGTTGTTTACATAAGGACCTCACGAAGTATTAAGTAGGTCATGGAATAAAATTCGATTGTTTCCTACATTTGTGTGGTTTTGGGAGACTGTATTTACACTAAGTATTTACATGACGTATTAAGAATTGAAGATTGAGTATGAAACTTCGTGTTCATGGCTTAACTGACGATTTTTTAAAAATATTTATGTGGGAGTGCGGTAAATTTAGAACAAAAAGACCTTCTCTAAACGAAGTGAGTGACGTGCTGAGCTTCATTCACATTTTCTAGGAGTAAGATCCATGAATGATGTAGTGTGCAACATGTTGGAAGCTGTGTTTCCTGCATTGTTGACGTCAAAAAAAGCGTTTCACCATGTCGTAGACCTCCAATATTCACAACCATAAATGAAGAAACACGTAAAAAGAACTATGCCTGTTGTACGCGGTCATATATGTGGTGAAATGTTTCGTTAAATTGTTTTGTCCGCCGTTGTGGGGAATACAGTGAACTAACACTGCTGCCATTTTCCTCGACCTCTCGCCATTTTCCTCTGTCATGTTCCTTGGCCATGTATTACGAATATAATACAGAGAGTCGTTGACAAGTGAAGGTACTTCTGATATTCATCAGGACGCACGTTCCCCCCGACCACTCACACACAACTCGCGTCTTTTAAATGCTCATTTAGTCTACCCCTTTTTCGAGGAAATTAACCTATCCTACCTCTGTATGCAAATACGACCCTTTTTGTTGTCATTTCTTTTGCATTTCTCATGGTGGTAGTGTTGCTCTCGACGGCATTAGCCAAATTCAGTTTGTGGTTGTTTCATAGAACTATTCCACGAAAATAGGACATGTTTGATTTTATTCATTTTTTTACAATAAATCTCCGAATTTTACCGTGCGAAATCTAAGTTTTATAAAATTTACATTTCATGACATGTTTTATAAAACTATTTCACAGAAAACATCACTGTGCATTACTGTTCACAAGCATTGCATATCACTGATCATAGGTATTAGTAAATCAGTAGTGATTCGAAGAGTAAGTTCAAACGAAAAGTATTACGAAAAGCATTGAACGACACGATCGATATCACAAACACAAGGGACTATATTGGTTGCAATTACCTAGTATCGTTTTATAAACTTCAAAATCGTCAGTTATTGGCTGTTTATCAGCTTAGAGACGTTAATATATACAATAGTCTGTACGAGGGCCATATAGGATGTATGATGTTGCGTTCTCCTCAGCTCTGCTACTTATTTACAGAAGCTTTAGACTAGGTCCGTGTTAGCCGAAAAGAAACTCGTATGCAAACGGCCAAGTGATTTCATGATTCTGCCAAACAGTAGCGGTTACTAGGTATCAGATATTCGACTATACATGTTACCTGTACGTGACTCGTAATGAAAGCGAAAAGAAAAACTGCTCCCTGAGAGCTGAGATTAATATGAGATTTGAGCTTGAGACACATATATTTAAAGGAAAATTTTCTATTCCATTAGCGAGGTATGTTTCACTTTTGTCAGACATTGTGAGCGTCTCATTTAATCTACATCTTCTGTAAAATATGTCTTGCCATATTTTTGAAGATTTGAATTAGAGATTTTCTCAGGGTTTCTCGTTTACAAACTATTGAAACAATTTTATCTACGGTCATATAGAATGCCTGATGTAATAGAGGTTTCTTCCCATCGTTCAAGTGAATTTCGCTTTTAAATGTTTGGTTTGAACTGATCTTTGCCCGAAAATCTGTCCTTAGTTATTGCGAAATCGGCCGAACCGACAATGGCGCTGTTAGGCGTCACAGGAACCTTAGATTATATATACACAATAGCTGAGATTACAATTTCTAAGCAATGAAATCGAATAAGCTACCCAGCAATTCTTTGGGAAATACTTGTTGCATCATATAAATATTATTTGATGGAAGTACAATTAAAATGATATTAAAATAATTGAAATCGGCGAAAAATGTTTTAAAAATGAGGGGAAAAGATAACAAAATGACTTTTTACTTGAAATCGACGAAAGAGGCAAAAAATGACGTATAAAAATGGACTATTTCTTTTTGTCATAACATAAAATTATTATCTAACTTAAAATGCATTGTTAAAAAATGAAAAGAAAAAATTAAATTTCATTAACATTTGCATCTTATCACTAGTCTTAGTGGCAACACATGTGACCGAGGTTGCCCTGGGCGATAACCCTTGGCTCTTCCTTGAGTAGGCCTGATGAAGTGCATTCAACGAAAGATTGGTACTTTCATAAGTAGTAGTAGAACAATTTACACTATATCGCCTAGGAAATTCTCTATTGAGTGGCACGTTGCGTTAACTGTAAGAAATCGTACTCACTGTACCATGATTCATAAATGGCCGTCTTCAATTTATGTTTAAGGTCATTCATGTTCATGTCAAAAACGCCTTTCACTTCCTCACGTCTACATTAACGTTGCTTTTTTTTCGTTTTTTTTTGTTTGGTTATTTAAGGTAGCATCAACATCTTAGGTCATTAGCTACCACTATTGCTGTTAACGGTATGGTAACTTTGATGATGAAACGATATGGTGATTGATGATAAGGGATGAAAGGACGAACACAAATACAACCATGCGCGAGGCGGGACTCGAACCCGCGACCCTTCGGTCCGAGATCACTACGACACTACTGCCTTAGCGATCTCGGCCACCGGGTCGACTAACGTTGCTTTTATCAACGGGCTTCAATCGAATTATGCAAGTAGATCTACCAGTAGATTAATACGTTTGGCGCAGATTCAGATTAACTATTTGTATACTATTGCGAGTGTACTATTGCCACTATTTGTACACTTGTGCGAGACGGTCAGTGGCACATCCTGATTGGGGATGGCAGAAACACATCGATTTTTAACATTGATGTTATCCACCAGAAGCATTGATATATTAACATCGATACTTTGCTTTCGATGTTTTCTTCACATCAATATTTTGTTGCCAAACCCTCGACTTTTAAATTTTTAAATTTTTTTCATATTTATTTTTAGTAAAGCAAAATCGATGTTTTGCGTCCATCTCTTTACCACCCTGCACATTTGCCCTGCGCAATCTGAGGAAGTTTGGGAGTTGCTCACGTTAGGAGTGTACGGTATCAGTAGGGGTGTCGTTGCCTGAATCGATAGTAATGTTAGAAATGACCCTCAGACGAAAAGTTTTCGCAGTAGATGTGATTTGTGACCAACCATTGCTTTCCAAACTGGAACGTCTTTCACCATGTATTTATACACAAAATATATGTTTATGCACGGGTAAACTTACAATGATTCAACATTTACCACCAAATTATTTGAGTTTTTAGTTATTTAGTAGTTTTTACGACAAAGTGCGGGAGTTTATCTGGCAATACTGCCTTTCTCGTATTTTCGTAAGTCCATTGTGGTGTGCAAGCGCGAGTGCTACTAACCACACACGATTCATTGAGAAGAACTCCGTGAAATTTAGCCACTAATTCCAGTTATGGGGTAGGTAAGTCATTAATTTATTTGAGAAATAAATTATTATATTTAATTTGATAGTGTTTGTTATTATAAATGTTTGGAAGACATTTCATGTCCTTAAAATACAAGGGTTCTAACTTCATTTTTATTGAAAAATGAGTAATCGACTTGGTTGGATATGTCAAAAATATTTTTATCGGCTGCATGAATCTATGTCAATTTGGTTTTATCTTCGACTTATAGACAGTGTAATTAGTTCTATCGGCACATGTACACAGTTTTGAAAAGAAAAGAGTTCTATTTACAATAATCATGGTGGAAACGTTTTACCAAGATATTACTATTGACTAATGCTCTTCCTAAAGTATCATTTAAGACTGGGAAATCTTTTTAAAACTATGAAATGCTAAATTTAATACTGTTCACCATAATTAAAATACTGTTTTCTTAGCGGAAAATATTGCTTTCATTGGGAATGTAAGAGAGTTTGCCAGAATCACCTTCTAGAAGAGTCGCAGCGTGTAACTTCTAAACTACAAACACTATTTAACATTTAATATGAATAGACGTCAATAAATGGTAAATAGCGAAACACGATGTTTTTAATTTTTTTTTTTTAAAAAAAATTCCTTTAAAAAATTAAATGTTTTTTTTTTACATACTGTAATTGAAATTGGATAGGAAAATAGCAAATTTATTAGATTTTATTTAAAACATCGATGTTTCTTTGTCGATGTTTCCATCAACATCGAAAACTCTTTAACGATATATCTATACATCGATGTATCGACGTTTTGATAAGCTTTGCCATCACTAATCCTGATCTCCCGCCATAACACAGTACTAAGGTAAATCGCGTTTGCACTTCATGGCGGTCACACAGACCCAGAGGCGGTCTTCCGAGCTTCAAAGCACCGAAACAAGTAGCGTATGAGTTGACGTAGAACATTCAGGTATTCCAGATTCGGATTTCGCCCGGCGTTCTCGCGTGATTACCGCATTCGTGTTTGCAAGAACACGCACAAAATATATCATATATAATTTGTAGGAATAAAATGCGTAGTAGGCATACCATATCCTTTTGTACGAATGCTAGACCTGGCAAATGAATGCTTATTCTCCCAGGCAAATGCACATGACTTCGAGTACATCGGGTATTACCACGTTATTAATCATAGATACTAATCATACCGTATTATGCATCTTCCAGATAAAAACATTTGTACATTATATGACACGGTCTATGTTATAAACAAATGCCTACTGCAGAGGCTTTGAGACAATTCATACAAGTATATTTAATGAAATTTAGGTAATAAACTTTTATTCCAGTATCTTCTTTACAGCATTTTTTATTTTTAGTCAGCACTTTGTTTATAAAATAGTCGTATTAGTTATTACTGGAGGTTTTGAGTTTTCCAGATAAATTCACCGCTAAATTCTTAGATTCGTGGTTCGTGAATTTATCAACAAACTCAGAACCTTTCGAGGCTTTCTTGAACACTTATGTCGAAAGGTTTCTGATTTTAAGAAACAACAACATTTCAATATTATTTTAGCGCTGACTCAACTAAAATATAAATCCACGTATATGGCTTCTATCACTTTATTTGTAATTCTGTTTCTTGAGTCTTTACCCGTCTTGTCGATCCACTCGTCTACTTATATCTTTTTTCTTGTATTTGTTCTTAATCGAAAGTTTGATGGTTCGTTTTGTATTACAGTTCCATGTAAGAATGCATTTTATTAAATGCTATTCCGCTGAAGATATATATTGCTACCGAGTAACCGTGCTTCGCATTTGGAATGCTTATTTTCATTCTCTCATTTTTGTTTTCACTTTTCCATTTATTCCTTGATCTGCAAGTGTAGAGGTGTCATGGTAATCCGTGCACTTGCATTTCAGTTGAATATTTCTTTGTGTTTTAAAAAGTTATTTTCTAGGCTGAGTTTGTTGTTAGTGATAAAAGTAAAAATTTTTGGTTTTTTCCAAAATGTGCAGAGGAGATTGTTAGGTTATAAAATTAGAAAATTTAAAAAAATCTAAAAATATATTACAAGGAAATAAGACTTTATTACTCATGAGACCCATGACATAATCTGATCTTCTGATGAAATATTAGAAGTTGCGATACATAACAGTTCGAGGGAAATCCTATTATGCTATGCCATCTGCTTTACAAAACCGTTCGAAGGCTCTTGTACATTTCTACTATTAACTCAATTTTGTAATAAAAGAATGTTTACATTTTCTGTTTAAAAAAGAAAACAGACGTTTTTTCAAAACATTTCTGAACATTCATTCTAAGAAAGAGTACCTCCGGATAAGATAGTAAAATGTTCCCGTAAATCAAATGATTTATGAGTAGTTACACTATATAACCAACATAAAATTAATATTATTGGAAGATTCCTTAGCCCCCGTCTCACCCCCACCTCTGTATAGTAAAAATTGTGTTTTTTATTTTATTTTTTCTTCAACTTAACACTATTTTATCTGATTGAAAAAGTGAAATGAAAAATAAGATAATTTATACTATCAGAAAAAACTTTTTTGTTATTTCTCAGCAGCAAATTCAAACGCAAAAAGTATTTTGAAAAAATAACAAAAATATTTTTACTGTGATTTAGTACCGTGTAACTGACTCAAAAAAATCTCAAACGTTGCTCATATAACACAATTTGTTGTGATTTTTTTAAATATATTTTCGTTTAGTGGACTGCAGTTAAAAACTAAAATACATTTTTACCATTTTCCCATCTTTTACTTCATTTACACTTTAAAATATATCTATAAAAGAACTGCGACAATTCTGCGAATTTATTCTAGTGTTTATTATTTGTTTGTTATCAGTGAAGTCGAAGTAAATTACAGTCAGAGATGCCTAACATTGAAGTAAGTACAGAAAACTGTAAGTGAATTCCAGCCTAGAATAAATCAATTTTGGAAAGAACATTAATCCATAGTTCTTTGAATACCTCCTGTGTTTTGTGAATGTGAATCAGTAGTTATCTTGTCATTGAGTAGAGAAATGTACGTAAATGAAACTAAGTTGTCAAAACAAGTTATGGATTCGTCTTTCGCCGATTCATGTAATTGGCTTTGTCATCATATCCTTCAATCATAATGGTGAATCATTAGAAGGACATTAGTTCTGAAGCTCGAGAATATTGGAGACGAAAGAATAGCTTCTGATACGGCGAGTTACATACATATCCCTAGGAATAAAAATAAAAACAAAATGCAAAGTTTGGCGTCATTCGCAATCTCGTTTATTAGGTTACTAATCAGACATTGAGCAGAAGTAGAGAATGCATGACCGAATAGAGCAACACATCTTCCTAATTAGCTTGCAGACGGTCGTTTGACACCACTACCTTGTTACTTACAAAAAACTGCCTCTATGCTATTGTATATATGTTTTCAGTTTTAACATGCGCAGTACACAATTTCAACCATTCAACCATTTAAACAAATATTAGCGGTCGTGGACCCGATTACATTGTCACAAATGCTTCGTGATTGAGAATATGTTTCGAATTTTTCTTTTGTTTAACTCACCGCTGTTTATTTTGATGTACAAACAAAAAATAGGGGGAATGAGAAACATTCTAAGCTAGTGTTAGGAAGTATTTTATTATTTTTTTAACACTGGTTCTTATCGGACCCTGAGAGTTTCCAGCGCATTATAACTGCTACGAGGTTCACCGCCCTGAGCGCCTACTTCTTCTTGCCCTTTTTGCCCTTTCCGCCCTTGCCCTTCCCGCCCTTGCCATTGGCCGCGGCGGGCGGGGCTTCCGGTGGAGGCAGGTCGCCATCGGCGATCTGCGTCTCCACGTCCGTTTTGCACGGCGGCAGACGCGCGCTGCACTCGCAAGGCTCCCTGTGGACAGACGCGCACCACATCACGGCGGGCACGCCCAACGCCCGCCCGCTGGAGGCAGTGATTCCGGGCGCGTCAACTTCGAAGGTCATTGACCCGAAAGTGTAGTGCATCGCGGGAGTGGGCAATGATCTTCACCCGTTGAATGACCCGATTCGGCTTGGGATGATTTTTCCCAATCAGGTGTCTCCTACCAATGTGGCACCGCCTCAGCCAGGACAGCCACACAGCTTAGAAGCTGCCGACGTGTGTGGGAAGTGTACTGCATGTGGGTGTAAGTAAGTGGAGGAAACTCACGTGCGGTGTGTGGCCTGTTTATAATGGTACTGCTCCGGCATTCGACAGGTGTTGATCAAAGAAACCACGGGAAACTACCGATCAGAGCAGCCGACCGCTGGAATTCTCCTGCGGACAGTGATTGAATTCGACTTAGCTATGTCGAAAGTCCTGCCACAGTGGGACTGGAACCTACGACCTCCCGCTCAGAGACACTGCAGTAACATCAGTTGATGCCCTAAACCACATTTCGTGCTACCGGCCGGTGTAAATTAGCGCGGTTTATCGTTGTCAGTTATGTCATTTGTCTGTAACTAGCAACGGGGAGTCTTGTGAAAAGATCCTGGATAATCAAGCACAACGTTTCGTCAGATCGCGGAGACTAAATCGAAAGCTTCTTGGTTTCATAGGCTGTGGTTTTAAGATTATAGAGTGCATGATTTGCTAAAGATATTATCAACGTAACTTCTTAGGGTTTTGAGAAGTTAGTACGTCCTGTTAACCTGCATGACGGAAGTATTCTGATTAAATTGTTGTCCTTGTTGAGAAAGGCTTTTATTTCTCATAAGAAGAACGATCAACATGAAGTCGATTGCGTACTTTGGCCCTTTGATGATTGAGATGTTACACCAGGATTTGACTAATTGATTAATTTCGAAGTTACGGACATGTGAACTATTGAAGTCATTGGGTACGTAAGTGTATTGCACGTTATATGCTCGGAAGTGGCAGTATTCCTCTCCCACTTGATCGTGACATTCGACACCGACCTACATACTCCTTTGAGGTTACCTGAATCCGAACAAGTTCTCATCTCCCGACAGGGCTCCCGCAATGGTAGTAATGTAGTGTATGAAAGTACTTTGCACACTTTTTTTGTACTTTTACACACTTTGTTAGTGTGCCTAAGAGGAGGAAATGAATCAGTGTTGAGGAAGGGGTAAGGAAAGGTCGCGCGTGGTCCGTGCTCATTTGGTACGACGTTACTCCGTTATACGCCTGGTATTAATCGGCGAAACCATCGAAATTATCAATCGGCACTGTTGACAGGTGGATTTATCCTCCATGAGCTGATAGATTCGATCCAGCAATCAAGGTAGTGCCGAAACACCATCCTCAGGGGGTTCGAACCCTGGCACCTATCGGTCCTGGTTGCTGCAGAGACAACTGTAATGCTGCATCTGAACCAATTCAGCTGGTCCTGGCCACCATCGTCTACAACGAGGAGATAGAGAGAGACTGGTAGCTAGGAAAATAAAATCAAGTATGAAAGGTCTCGCGACGAAATATTTTTTGAAACAAAAGGTAAAGATGTGTCATTTAGATTTTTGCTGGCGATAGTCTGTGCTAAGTTGACCTTAGGGAACGAGAACCGGTGTAAAATAGACTTTTTGGGACAAAAGTTAAAGATGTATCATTTAAACTTTTGGTGGTGATTGTCTATACCAAGTAGACCTTTCGGAACAAGAATCCGTAAAATGTTGACTTTTATGGAATTATTGTCCAAATGGTGTAATCTAGTTTTTTGGGGGGAAAGGGACAGGTTCATATAAACATTTATAATATATAGATATAGAGACTATAACATGTGTCACCAGAGTTTTGGGATTGTTTGCCTACATCACGCCGACTGTGACGATAGTGGAAGTCATGTATTTGTGAAAGGATGATCGACGAGATGAAGATGTTTTGGTACGATACATGGTATTACGAAAATCTTTTGAGACTAGAGTCGGTGGCATATTAAACTTCTTGGGGCGATTGCCGTGGATCTTTGTATGAGGAATCACAAGTACTGCGGCCATAGGGGAACCGCATATGCACCGCGCAATATATTTAATGTGGAAAAACTGTGCTTTTGAGAAAAAGGGCACACTTCTGGCTCCTTTATTATTATTACTACTATTATTATTATTATTATTATTATTATTATTATTATCATTATCATTATTATTATTTCCTATTTTGTGTGGATATACACTGATGCCGGGGTTCTCAAAATCACCAAATCATCAAAAAGGCAACAATAGTTTGCACGTAAACTGGAACGTGAATATATTTGGTTTTTTATATCCGTCAAATCAGGTTTAAGTATTTACGGACTAGATTTGCTGTTCCCAATAATGCGGCTTTCTGAATGGTTCACAAGTGCTTTTCAGTCAATTTTAACTTCTTCGCGATCTCTTGCCATTCCTTGGTGACCAATCCATTCGCTAACACCATTACTGGAAGCACTTCCACTGCGCGCAAACTATGCATATCCTTCAATTCAACAGCCAGGGTTGATATTTCCTATTTTTCCAGCAACAGTTATTAGAAGCCGGTCAGCTGTAGGGACTGCAACACCAATGGTGCAGGATATTTGAAATATTTTACCAAACAGAACAATATCTGCTCTACACTGTTCGCCCAGTGAAAATTATGTTATTCCACAAAATTCGAGCTCGATCATTGCTGATTGCTTACTCGGGTTTTCACTTATAATACGGTTGTTCACTCTCTACAAGGTGTCTTCTTGGCAAGGGATTGGTGGTTTACATTGGCCTTGCAGTTGTGTCTCGTAAGGTATTCTCTTTGAGCTAATGCCGAGCATTCACAGCAAATATGCTGGATTGACTCGTTGGTGGATTTACATAGGCGACATCGGCTATCAATTTGCTGACCCACGATTTTTTATATCCTCTGGTTTTGACAACTTAGTGTACATTGAAGAAAAGAAATTCTTCAGTCTCACCGAAGAGAGCCTCGGTTTGAAGCCACTTCACAGAGTTTCAATATTCTCCGAAGTTAGAGTTGCAAACAATCTACCATGAAGTTCCTTTCTTTGACAGATATTCACGCGGGCTTGACGCTTGTGGTAGTCAAGCTCTTTATTTGATTGTGCCAGACATAAATCTTTCTATCTTTATCAGAGATAGCTGTGCGAACAGACGCGTTGATGGACAGAATGTACCGACGCAGCTTTTCTTCGTGCTGTCAGCACAGTGACTTCAAGTTAAAGAATCCTCTTCCTGCACTAGAACGAGGTAAATACATCATGTGCACTAAAGTCCCAGGGCGGTGAAGTCGATGCCTTGTGAGCGTAGTTCTTTTTTTCCTGTCAAAAGTCTGCAAGGATGTTTTTGTCCATTTTATTACACCAAATGTGTAAGTTGCTATGGGAGTAGCCCAAGTATTAATAGCAGATATTTTGCTTCTTGAAACATTACAAATTATTACAAGAAAGAATAAAAACACAATAAAATAGAATTTTTTTGTTAACATACGATTAAAATCTGAAAGTGATTTGAGTAATATTGTACCATATTTTGCTTATTTGTACATCTGCATTCTTAGCCAAAATCAAATTCAATGCATCGAAGAAATTATTGTAACGTCTGATAACGTTTGTTGGTATAACTATAGTTTTTTGTTGCAGCGATGGCATTGTTTTCCTCTCTAACAGGAGTCCAAATATTCCATGAAAGGTCTATTCCACCCGATACATTTGCCTCCTTCATGGTGAAGCATTTCAGTGTTACGTTTCATTGTTTCATACAATCACACATAGCTTAAGATTGTTTGACAGTACAGAACTTAAATACTGTATCCCATTTAAGGCGAAAGATGGATAAAGCGGAAACATACCTTCGCCGGAAAAAATCAAAATTGACTATTTTCCAATGCAAACTACACTGGATAAGCAGTTAACCTGCCTATCGCGGAAACGGAAATACATTTTTAGCACGGCGGTATTAAAAATTGTGGATTAGACGGAAAAAATAGTTTCAAAATTAAACATTGACTTGTAAATGTAGCAACATCGTATCACGAGACACTCGGAGCTATGCTTGTCCATTTGTCAGTTACCCTTGCCTGAACATTGTATTTCGTCCGCTACTCCTGCGAATGCCATTGTTTATTTGTAACAGCACTGACCACGAGCCCATGTAAAGGGAGGAGTGATACAAAGAGCGATGCTTCCACAGTTCTTGTAATGCGTGATTTGAGCTCAGTGGTTTTTAACCTGTACTGTTGTTCTATTCGACGAGTTGCAGGTGTTGTGTTAACCAAGTGTTTATGAAATCAGGCGGCACATTTAAAATTTTGGTAAGAAAATAAGTGTAATTGAAGAACACGAACAAAACATTTCTGTAAGATATTCATAAATAAGTACAAAGTTGGGAATACTGAAGTGTATCACACCTTAAAACAAAGACAAAATCAAAAATAAGTGGTTAAAATAATTTCTTATTGGTGTTTGCTACAATATTCGCAAGTACGTAGGCAAATAGTCGATGTCTAAATCATCAGATAAATTTATTTGTTCCAACAAATAATGAAGAAAGTAATATTTATTTCACTTTTTATGGAGCTCTTTGTTTTATTAGACTTTGTGTTGCGTTTCTGTATGTTATTTTCTTTGCCTCTCCCGGGACGTAGTTTGAAAAGTAGTTTTTAGGTGAGCAGCTACTCTTACTTATTCGACCTATTCCATCTTTGAACCATTGCATTTTCCGAATTGACGCTTTTTATTGCAAACCTGAATAAGAAGAAAACCTGTACAAGACGGTAAAAAATATTGGACTCAAAGGATTCCGGCTTAGTTAGGTTCTATTGTATAAGGAACGAATATCTAAATAAATGTGCAAGATAGATAAAAGCGTCTCACGTAGAAAATACTGTACTAATTGTTACCAACCGTGCACTTCATCATCACAAATACATTTTCACATTCAATAACTGTTTATCAGAGGTTTACACAAGATGTTTAATAAAAACAGCGGCCTGCAACTATTTTGCAACGCGACTTGCTATTTTGCAACGCTGCAACTATTTTGCAACGTGAATAAACAATTAACCTTGGTTTTCCGAATCGGCAATCATTTTTTGTAGTACATCAGATATTTAACAGTACCATGACTGAAATTTTGCGTTTTATAGACCTCATGTTTGACCAAGTTTTGACACTTCCAGGAAGAAATGTCAATATTAAAGTACAAATCTTTGCAGTGAATATGAATTACTAGTGCTACAATATACTTTTTCTCTGCATTTGTAACTTTCGCAACTTTCGAAAATTCAGTGTACAACAAAAATGGGACATTTGGAATTTATAAAGGAATTTTGCTTCATCCAAGAGAACAGTTTGGAGGAAAAACGTGAAACGGAATTTCAGTTTTTTTATTTCCTTTAAGTCAAGCAAAAATAATCTGAGAAGTGTTCCTTAATCCAAAATTGTTAATGAACTTATTTAAAGATCTAATTTCTTAGAACATATTTCATTAAGAAAATAAACCCTATAATCAATATTGTAGTTTTCCAATGTTATTTATTTTGCAATTTTATTTATTTTACAATTTCCAAAATACAGAGTTCACCAAAAATGAGACCTGCTCTATTTTATTAGCCACCTGTGCTCTATGGTAAAAAAGTTGAAATAAAAAATGTTTCAGCCTATTTGAGAAAATAATTGCCTATATTTCACACAAAGTCCTGCTAAAACTACTCAACATTCGATAAATTGTAACTTCCTTAATTCAAGCTCTCTTTTTGAAGAAAAGTTTTCATTAACAATCTTTCTACGGTATGGTAGTTGTAAAACGACGCCCCGAAAATGTTGAAATTTTGAAATTATTAATCACCTCCCCAGACGGGACAAGCTCTATTCTCCCTATATGTGTGGGGTGTAGTGCATGCAAGTGCAAGTGTCTGTAAGTAAGGGGTGAAGATAGGATGAGAAAGAGGGGGAAAAGATTGCGCACGGTCCGTGGCCCGTTTGTTAGGATATTGCTTCGGCATTCAGCTGGTGTTGATTGGAGAAAACAGAACGTATCCATCAGCTGGCCCATGCAAAGGTACCCATTAGGAGGGGGAGCAGCCGACCGTTAAAATTTTCCTCCAGACAGCTACTATCGCAACATGAACCCTACGACCTCCCAATTTGAGACGTCAGTTGGTAAAATATCGAGGATTGGAAAACAATTTTAGTTCGTATGTATTTGTTGTTTGTGTATCGATTTGTTTAGAAGTTATTATAAACTTCCGGCAGTATAGAATAGACATTCCGAGAATGCTATATGCAAGGAAATAATGACATATGTAACAAAAAGGGAAATTTCAATCTAGGTTAGAAAAATCACCTGACATTAATTAAAAATGTTTGCTGGCTTACATTCTGTGAACCAAAATTAGGATCACACACCTATTGAATTTTGTTCCGCAGAGAGAGAAATTCCGAGAATCAATCATTAAAACAGATACCAAAAATTATATTACAATCACTCTAGTTTGGGTAATCCAAACGTAATAATTTGAGTTTCCACCAGAGGTAGACATGTTAAGAACCTGATAAACTTAAACACTGAGAAGTACGGACACTCGTAGTTTTAAGCGTATCATGTTCATTAAATTCATATTATAACATATAGCTTTTCCAACTCGTGTAGTGTTCTAACTTTAGTTTGCTTTAGTGTGCCGGTTTGTAAACTAACACATTATTGTTGAAGTAATAGAGAGAGGGCGAGAGGGCGAGAGAGGACGAGAGAGGGGAAGAGAGGAAGAGGGAGGAAGGGAGAGAGGGAGAGAGGAAGAGAGAGGAGAGAGAGGAAGGGAGAGAGGGAGAGGGAGGGGAGAGGGAGGGGAGATGGAGGAGAGAGGGAGGGAGGGGGAGAGGGAGGAAGAGTGAGAAGCTGACAGAAAGGGGAAAACATTTTTAATTCTGATTATGGTTGGTACTTGTACGATGCTGAAATAATTTACTATTCCACCACCTCAACTGAAAATAGGCAGAAACGCAAATACGCAAATGTTGAGAAGCTTCCAATAATTGTACTCTGATGATGAACCCTTAGAGCTGTTCACTACAGATTAAGTTGGGATTCCGGAGCTTAAGAATACATGTGCAGTCTTTTCTCCTTTACCATGCGTCACATTTTATTTAAGACGATATTCGTGACCAAACAACTCAGACAAACTAGTGATGAATTCTTGCCTACACAGAAGACTCCCCGAGCAAAGTTTGGTTACCAACGCCACGACTGCGGGTAACGACTATAGAACGAACTATAGGACGCGATATCTCTCGTACAGATAGTAAAGAATTGTTTTCATACTATTTTTTTGTACCGTTTTCGGCGCGCAGTATTTTTTCAGCCCGAAGAAAAAAAGACACACGACTTTCTGGAATGTTATTTATTTTGAACCTTTTTTTTGCAAAAGACCCTGAGTGTTGAGAGCTACGAATTCCACTGCCGCGAGTTAAGGGTCGAGGTGCCTCTACTTCTTCTTGCCCTTTTTGCCCTTGCCCTTGCCCTTCTTGTCCCCGCCTCCTTCCGCGCCTTCGGGCTTTATGTCCGCCTCCGCCACCTGCGTCTCCATTTCCTTTGTGATAATCTTCGGCGGCTGGCAAGGGACTGTCTTCGGCGGTGCGCAAGGAGGGGCCCCGCATGGCGCGGGCACCCTGTGGACAGAGGTGTGCAAAATGGCCAGGGCTGCTTTAACGTACCATAATCGTTCCAGTCGCTACTTAAAACTCTGTAATTTATGGTCCTTTGTTAATAACCAAAACCATTTCTTGTTAATCCGACTGGATCTAAATAACCTTTAAAAGTTGTTAAAGGAAATATAGTGTCTAAAAAGTATGTAATGTTTAAAATTTTGAATGGTCCTTATGGTTTTTTGTAGTAAGTTTTCTACAATCTACTCTGTAAGGAAGTTTGTTTTTTTTATCATATGGATTTGTTTTAAAATTACTATACTTTTAGTTTACATTTTAATAAAGTTCAATGGATAATTGCTTCAAAGTAAAAAGAAAACCCCAAACGTTTCTCCATTACCAATGCCTTCTACCGGGAATAATTTGATTGACACATACAGGATAGGAAATTATCTACAGTGATAGTAAGTTGCTCATATTTCAAGAAAGCAATTTAAAAGACATCGACTATCTGCATTGCAGTTATTCTAGCCAAGGAGATACATTTGAATTAACAAATAAGTGTGTGTGTGTGTGTGTGTGTGTGTATATATATATATATACAGAGAAAATCAAAAATTCTATTGCAAAGAAAGTAAAATATGAAATTTAAATTTAAAAAACATATTTAAACGAACAAACTTATTTTTTCTTTTACCGTAAATGTCTCTTAAAAAAAACAATTAAATTCATGTTTTCAAAATCAATCAGCTGACCATTTTGAGCTTACTGTAAATTCTGATTAAATTACTGTAACAAAAAAGTGTCAAAAACTATGTATCTTAATTTCTGTTGGTATTGGTTTTATAGATACAATTAAATTACGTTAACAGAAAGAAACGCAATCACAATGTTCACTGTAATTCTCACGAAGAAAAATATCGGCTGACAGACTCTTATCTAATAATAATATTGGATATTTAAAGTGACAATTTCTACTTGGCTTGAAGAGCGTAAATGTAATGACATTCGCTATTGCAATTTGCTTTAATTAAAAAAGGATACAATTGCACTGTGCTCATGTACGAAATATGTGCAATGGCTATTTGAGTTGCGTGTTTTACTTTATTTCAGGCAGGATATTCAAATAAAGCTTTTCAGTTAACGTAAACGTTGCTATAAGGGAAAATTTCTGAGGATTGCAAACAATTACTTCAAGGATCAATGAATCTTCAAAATCATCCAAATTTGCACTGTCTTTTATCAGGATGCTTGATCGGAGATTATGTTATTCAAATAGCCAGTTACATTAAATACCGATATGTCGTCGCAGTAAGTAAAAATGTCAATAATTCGATGAATTCATCAACACCTTTCAAGATTTAATTTTCGAGGAGTGAAACTATAATTGAGAGAGTGAGTAAATTCCCTTATATACCTCTGCGAAATCAGAGAAATGAAATCAATATTGGATGGCGTCATCTGAGCAAAGAAATAATTTTTACAAATAGTTAAACGTAATTTCGGATTCTAATCGATGCATGATAAAAATACGTTCCAATTGACGAAGGATCTCTGATGCGCGTGTGAAATGAATAATCGAAAAATACTCCCAGAAGCATTCATGGAAATGTAATTTTGAAATTTGTTGTAAATTCCAATAATATATACGACTGTTAGAGAAACGAGGTCTTAATGATCATTACAAGTTATTTCCTGAATTGTATGTCTAGTCAACTTTTAATTGATAGTGTGAATGTCTTATTAGGTAAATAACAAAATTTTCTCACTGCGGAGTTTCTAATAGAGTTTGGTTTCATTATGCCGATATTTGTAAAAAATATGTCTGAAACCGTTAGTAACCACTAACTCCGCACAAAAGATGTATCTTGAGTGTATAAGAGTTTCGTTCAATTGAAAATGACAGACGAGTTAACGATTAAGGGAATCAGAATACTATCATCATAGGATAAACCTCTGTCATTAAACATTTTATGTTTAAGGAACACGCGATCATGAAGTATATATTTGGAACAAAGTGGCCACAAAACATTGGCATAATACAGATAAAGTGAAGTTTTAATTTCTCATTTGAAAAATTTAAAATTAAGCGATCCAAAACGTGAAAATTGTATAAATTTGAAGATTTAGTCCACTATTATTATTATTATTATTATTATTATTATTATTATTATTATTTAATATTTCTGTACTTTTCTCAGTAAGCATTGAGAACCATTTATCTATTCAAACGACTTAGGCTCCAGCAAATGCAACTGGTAATAACAGATCTGAGGAAAGCCGGAGAAGAAATTCATCTTTGTCCGTCCTTCAATTTAAAAATTTTCGCACAATATGGCAAGTCTGTAGGATTAAAGCTTTTTGGATGGTTATGCAGATTCCTTTTGATAATCCTATTTTTGTAAGACCTGAAGCAAATCGGTCCGTCACCACTCCTGTGGCTGAGATGATTATTGACTATTTCAACCTTACTCAGTTGCCAAACATGTTGGATTTCTGCTGCCAAATTCTGATATTTTCAAATCTTCTCCGATTCTGTCTTATTCAGATTTTTTGTCAGTGGACAGCCTACATCTATGATTGTTGCATACTTTTGTATTTTATTGATAACTACTATGTCCGGGCGATTATAATTCACAGTCTTATCAGTGACAATAGACCTACCCCAGTAGAGCACTATTTCACTATTTTCTATAACCGGTGAAGGTGAATATTTGTAAAATGGTGGAGGGTTCTCAATTAGTCTATAATTTGATGCCAATTGTCTATGGATTATTTTGGCTACTTGATTGAGCCTCCCTAGATATGCAGTGTTGGCAAGAACTGGGCAACCTGCCATCACATGGTGGATGACAGACATCTTTTATACTGCTCTTCAGTATGTGTTTATCATAATTGCGTGTTTTTATTACCCCATCCTGAATTGCTATTATAAATCCTTCAGTTTCAGGTAACAAATATACCATTTTCAACCACAGGAGAGAAGAGAATTTATCAACTGATGGGTTATTTAAGAGATTAGGGTATTTTCCATAAGGGGTCTTGTTCTTCCAATCTGTCTGCATGTTACATATCTGGGAAACAATTTCAGTGTTGGTTTCAGTCTTCTGGAGATTTAGAGCTGAATAGTTTGCATCTCACAGCAACTACATTCTTCAGTAACACACTATCCGAGGAGTGAAAGTACATTCGCATTTTCTTTTCTTGTGACCTGCACAGATTGAAGATATTAAGCAGGCCTCTACCTCCTTGATTTCTGGGAAGATAAAGCCTTTCGACAGCGCTCTTGGGATGATATATTCTGAATTTTGTGAGGGTGGTTCGAGTAATCGTATCCAGTTCCCGAAGGTCTGTGTCTGAATGTTTCAGGATATCAAAGGAATATGTCAATACTGGGACAGCACAGGTGTTAATAGCACTTATTAGATTCCTAGAGTACAATTTTGTGTTCATCAACTTTGTGATTCTTGATTTGTACCTTTCGTTGAATATAATATTATTATTATTATTATTATTATTATTATTATTATTATTATTATTATTATTATTATTGCAGATAGATGTCTAATTTCACGTATCATTAGATTGAAGTATTATATATATATATATATATATATATATATATATATATATATATACATGTATGTATATTTACGTTTCGTACTTTTGCCTTTTAAAAAGCAATGTAGAACAAACGGTTGACAATATACATTACTTTTTACGTAATAAAAAACAAAGAAATAAATTCCATATACACAATTTGGAGCTATATCCGTGTATTATGAAAACTTTATAATTTGCCGTAGGTGGCGTTTACTTGGTGGCTAAAACAACTCATGTGCCAACTCTTGCATGCAGTACAAAACCAGATATGTCAAGGAATGGACGTGCAAAGATTAGGGCAATATGGAATGAACAGCGGCAAACGCAATTGAAGATGCCTGTTTACTATCAATGTCCTATAAATTTGATCGAGTTTTAATGCGTCACTTTTTGTGTTCATAGCATCATTCAACATAATATGTATCATATGGCAATTTATCTTTTACAGGTTTGCTTTTCATGTTTTATAGCTCCATATTGCTCTATAAAGATATATATATATATATATATATATATATATATATATATAACAAATATCTTAATTCCTGGTATCCTTGAATGATTGATCCTATACATGGTCCAATAATACTTGAAACAAGCCATCTATCTGCAACATTACAATATGATCAACAGGATGATAAAATATGATCAACTATTCAAATATTATTATTAAATTTATTATTATTGTTATTATTATTATTATTATTATTATTATTATTATTATTATATTAACCCTGTATGTTCATGGTGCATCAATTTAAAAAAAATTATTTCTTAATAGATCTTTCTCATGTGTATTTCTATCGAATAGGCATGATTGAAAATGAGTAAGAGATAGCAAAAACTAAAAAGAAATAGATTAACGTGAAGAAATGGGAATATAAGTTGCAACCAACAAAAGTTTTTTGTTGTCCTTATATGTGGAATTTTTCCGGAAAGCAAGAATAAAAGAATTTGTCGCAATTTTTACAGGTAGCATTTTTATTTAGAATTTGTAGGGGGATTTCAAATTTCATGCCCCGCGAATTTAACGCCCGTATTATTCACACCTCAATGCCAGCTCCTTCCTTCTGTTTTGTATATTTACGTTAAATAAGAAATGATGTTTTGATTGATGTAAACTACATAATATAAATAATTAGCTAGCTAGAAAGAAGTAGCAAAAGAATTATTCTAAAAACTGAGTTATTTACTTCATGAAAGTTAGTCTTTTCTTCAAAGATAATATTATATTTTATTTTCTAAGTGAAAATTGGGATTGAAAAAGAAAAAAATTACCATTCAACCCCCGTCTCCCATCATTCTTATTTTAACTGTTTCAATTGTTTCTGCGTTACACAGAGATATTCAACAAATTGTAATGTTCTTTAAATAGTAAATGAAGGTCATAAAAATAAATCTAGCATGTTTCTTCCAGTATATGTTTGAAATCTAATATGCATTTTGTTGACAACGTACCGCAATAAGCAGGTCATTAGCAGAAGGATTATCTGGTGGTTCAACATGTCACAGACTTTCCGGAATTATTCAAAATATAATTATTTATTAATTATATTACAATTAAGTCTAATATTTCAGTTTTCAGTTGTTCAAATACACTATGTATATTATCGCTAAACTTTAAACGCAAACTTTAAATATATAACTGATCTTTCTGCTTGGCTAAAATGAGCTTAGCAATGCTGTGAATATTAGCCTGGAAGACGTTCAACGACCTTTTTTGTCATGATAACATTGCTCAAAAATTCCTTTAGTTTGAAAAATTTTTTAATCCAATTTTCCACTGTTCTATATGAAAACTGTAGATTATCTATATATCCTCATTAACGCAATGATTTAGTTTCCTTTCTTGAAATACTAGCACTGTTGATAGAGTGTTTTAAAAATCTTACATTTTTCACGTATTCTCAATTTTTGGAACACGAGATTTTCCAGAAAAAGTAGAGTATTTTTGAAAATATCTATTAAAAATTCCTTCAACTGCACTAATTGAGCAAATATACACTAAAAACTAAGATATTTCCAGAAACGTCATAAAAAATCATTTGAAGTCAAGTTTACATATTTCTCAATAAGATTGCACACCCCTGGTACTTTGCTCACCTTTGTCTTCTGGGAACTTATAATTGACATTTGGAGCACGAAAATTGTGTGAAAGCGGCCTGTACATAATTTACTTGTTATTATGTTTGACTACTCTGATTACCTGATCAAAGCTTTGAGATGTTGACTATCAACGTGATGTAATACGCCCTTCAACAAGCACTTTGATGCCACGACAACGATTTGTCACGGCCTAGGCATAACAATGTGGTTCTGAGGTAGCAACGTCTCCAATTACCAAACTCACAGTACACACGTGGATCATTTTCTCGAATCTAATTTGCAGTTAAAGTAAGAATGTGTTAGTCTGATTATAATTGACGGTAGAAATGATAAAAATGCATTCTACGCCTATTAGATCTAACAAAATATAGTCGCAGAAAAAACTGAGGAACCTAGAGTGGATACTTTACTGAATTACGTTTGACCCTGTTTATAGTTTTTGGAAAACTCAACGATATTCCGCAAAAGAGACAATATATTTCTATTGAAATATGTTTATATCTACGGTGTTTTAGTAGCTTTAAAAGAGACAGGAGTTCAGTTTTTGATCTTCATTTTCTGCTTAGTGATAAGAAAATTCACAAATCATTTGATTATGCAAATGAAATTTTTATAGGCAAAACATTTTTGTACTTAATTGTTTGTATTTATAAACTGAAAACTTATTTCAGCTACATTAATAACATTTGAAATATATTGTATTGACCCGCAAAGAGTACACAATAACTGCAAGTACAGTACCTTGTCGCTACACTTCAAGAATGCAAAAGACTACGAAGCTGGAAATCATGTTTGTACTCTCTGTACAAATTATCGCAAAGCGCTGAAAGGTAAACAATAATTGTGGGCCCGAACGAGTCTAGTCATTGGTAAGACTTTGAGCAAGCAGTGTTAGTAAACGACACTGCCGGAAGAAGCGCTTGAGTCAAACAGCACACCGTTCTGGATGAAAAAAAAACATCCTCAAACTTCTCGTATAGAAATCATGCCGACTGAACAATAAGCTTTTTTAGTCCAAACTATGTAAAAACTGTGCCCTGTAAAACAAGTCACGGAAAACGAACACTAATTGAAGTTTAATATATTATTCCATAATATATACTTTAATGTAATAATGTAATAATGTAATGTAATACGCAAAAACTCTCTGTGATCACTCTTAAAACTGTCTCTCACTCTCTCGGAGAAAACAATACGTCAGTTGGTCACAAAATATTCTATATTTGTACTTTAGGAAGATACTCAATGTTCTTCTCGTATCATGGTTAACAATCATGGATTGAAGCTTCAATAAACATAGGTGCAGGATACGTCAGGATGGGCACATACATGCTCAGAATATGTGACAGGGTTTGTCAGTCCCAATTCACCCATTAGGAGCGCAACGAGCTCGGTGGCCACTGCACGTCGAGTTCGTAGTTGATCAGATCTAAAGGTATATAAGAGTAACTGTTCCGAGTATTGTCCTCTAGAGAGCAGGATACGACCCGTCCTTGCCCTGACAAGAGCAACTCTGGCTCAAACAGAGGGCGAGCAACAGATAGAGTGGGAAGAGGAAGAAGCAGAGTGACACTCACATTGAACTTGTGGTACGAGACGTAAAATCGGTCGGGCATATCTTTATGCGCGCTTACGCAATACGCATTTAGCCCATACACGCAATTAAACTGTCAAGAACTAAAGCAACTGATTGCTAACTTTCTTCGCTTTATTCCTTCGTGGTTGTGTGTTCCCTGAAGATCTGAACGCGTTATCATATCCTTTTCAGGGTTGGAAGCCACGCGCTCTTCCCTAGACAAGTCCGAATTTCCCGTCTGGTCTCCCGGCTTGTGTAGTAGAGTTGTGCATGTTAGTGTAATGTGTGTACGTAAGGGATGAGGATAGCACAAGGAAGAGGAAGGAAAGATCGCGCGTGGTCCATGGACCATTTGTTAGGGTACTGCTCCGGCATCCCCTTGGTGTTGATCGGAGAAACCACTAAGCTACCTATCAAAACAGCCAACCGCTAGAATTTTCCTCTACACAGCGGCTGAATTCGATATAGCCATCTAGTTAGTGTCGGAAATCCTGCCACTGTTGGGAATCGAACTCTTGGACATTCCGGTCAAAGACACCAGTGTGACCTCTATTGATGCTCTGAGCTACCTCAGCCGGTAATAAAGACTAGCGCCGGTGGGGCTGGAGGTGGGTGGACTAATGATGAATAAGATATAGATGGCTCACGTATATACTCTATGGATAGGGCAAAGTGAAGTCAGCTTTTCCGTCAGTCGCCATGACAGTTATTGACAAAACATATTCTTGTATGTGTATATCGTTGTGGCATAGGTACTGTTAGTTAGTTAGTTAATGCCTTATTTTACGTGGCGAGACTCGGGCCATCAGGCCCGCTCTTCCGTCTAACCACGCAAATTTCGGTACGCTCCTTTCACCACCTAGCGGAGAAAGGAGGTATTATCTTGGGCGACGAAACAGGCGGTTCTCAATTTTGCTCAGAGGCTTCTTTTTAGGCTTGAGGATCTTTTACATGCAGTAAATCTACTAACATGGGACAGCCGGCTTTACTTCCCCTCCGAAGGAAGGCGTACGAAGGATTTTTTCGCCCTTAAAAATCCACGGCTTCGATCGGGTTTGAACCCGGAAACTCGGGTACAACAGTCCGGTACGCTGACCGTTATACCACCGAATCCGCCAAATACCACCGAATCCGCCACTGTTTCTGCCAATATTTCGAGTTTTTCTGTTGTGAAGTTTGCGTGAGAGCATTCATTAGCATGCCTGTTTCATGTGCTGCATACAATTGCATTAACAGGTTCAAAAAAGGATATGGGATTACTTTTCATCAGTATGTACCAAAGATACGACTTTGAAATACTGCTTGAGTGTTTGTTAGAAAATGATACAAAAGCGACATAATGTTACAGTTCACCTCGATTTTTTAGCTTTCCTCTCAAAAAAAGAGGATTTTCTCAAAAAGTTGATTTAGTCGATATGGAGGAAGGATTAGACACCAACTCCGAGAGAGATGTTACTCTGGGAACATTTTGAACCTTCCTGCTTTATGTAAAAGTCTCCTGTTGATACTACCTTAGAACACTGTTGTACGTATTTTATCATCAATATCTTTTTATATTTATTAACATTTTTAGCATTCAAAAAGAATTACAGGTCGTGCCATGAAAGATAGTAAACATGTGCGTCAAACCCTTATTAAAATTGTTACTTTCAGAGGTAAGTAATTTAAAAAAATTGCAAATAAAGGTTTGTTTTTTACATTGTATGAAGCATATTTATTGCCCTTTCTCATAGACCCTAACAATATTTTTCTTTGATTTATGTGTTATCTTTTAGTCAACCATTAAGCAAATAATTAATATTTTCCATTATGTTTCTTAAATATCTATAGTTTTGGATGTGTTTAGAAAGCAGAAATATGCAGTTTTAGTCTGTCTTGTGAGTTCATAACATACGAGCTAGAATATACTAGTATATTCTTGTTGGTAATACAGCATGTATGTATTTGGCGTTTTGGGTCGGTCGTCCGACTTTGCCGGCCAGCTACCGGTGTGCCCCTTGCCTGGGCCTAGTTAAATTCTCGTGCTAAGGGGGAAGAAAGACATGAGGCGAACATGACGTATTCTCTTCACCGTAAGTAGCGAGATCCGCCTGCTTGAGCTTTCCTTCGTCACACAGCTACAGAAACTGGGATTTTAAAGGAAAACTACAACTCTATTTTTGCCTCAGTCGGTAATCGAACCCAGAGACCACAGCACTGGAAGCAAGTACGCTGCCCATGTACGCATCCCTGAGGGTAATAACCTTTTTATAAAGGTCTTTGGCCAACGACTGTCATGGCTGCCACGCGTAATCTCGGCTTCAAATATGGCGGACTAGTGAGCGATCTATACCATATACATCATTGGGGTGGACACGGTCAGATGTCTGCTGGATTGAGAACACACTACTCAGAAAAATGGGACCGACGTATCTTGGCACCTTAAGGCCATGACGGCCACGGGACGAGCACACATGCACGGGCCAAACGGCCATATAAATCAAGAGGGTCCAGGCACCTCATGAATACTTCTGGAAGTTACTGTCGTTGGCAGGTACCCTGCTGCTACATTACCTTTTGCACTTGCGCTGCACGCGCAGAACGTAGTCGTCGCCCTGCGGCCCGCACGTGTCCTGTGGGGATGGGAAACGAGTGGAACATCTCAATGATTAAACATCGCTGCTCCGCGCAAACTAGCGTGTTTCCGCTGTAGTCAAGAGGTGTTAGCCATGATACAAAAACTACAGGGTATTCTAATACGTTGGGGACATTTTCACCTCGTTTGTAGACAACCATGACGTCATCAGTCACGTGATTCATATAGTGGCGTGATCTGAACATATGAAATAAACTGTTGCGCTGAACAATTCAACGACGTTCAGTTTCAGCAACGGTTTGATAATGGGGAACAATGACCGTACGAAAAAACAATGAATACCCAGAGGAAAGCATTAAAAGTAATGCCTCTAAATGGGTACAGTCTCTCTGACCACTTTAAAATCTCGCTCGTTCTGCCAGACGGTTCAGGATGATATAACGAGCGAAGCCGCATAGCCATAAAAAAAGCATTACACCCTGATATTTGTATCATGAGCATAATGATGGGAAAAATGTATCCGATGACGCAGTAAGAGAAGATTATCTTGGCCAAGATAACACGGTGATCGTAATGTTTTTTCGCTACATTAACTCATCCACCATTATTCCTTGTTTTCTTCACAGAAAAAAGTTTTTCGAATGTTGCCCTGAAGAACATCACTAAACACTTGACGTTGCGTTATTACGGCCAAGATAACATAAAAAATACGATGTTTTCGGGCGATGAAAAATACAAGAACACTTTCAATAGTACCAGTTAGTTAACCGGTGTGTGAAACACCTACTAAAGCGAGCATTCACTTCTGGTTGTTGTTAGCAAAATTTGACATGTTGAAAATGTCTTTGTGCATACTGCCAAACAACAATAAAGGTCAAAATTAATCCTCGCACAGAACTCATATGAGACTTCAAATTCTTTCGAAACTCGATTAGTCAACTCGTAATGGAGAGTGATTTCTTCGAGCATAAAAATTTGCACATACCGCAGATTTTGTTTTTCTTTAATCTTGTAGCTCTTATACAACATTCTTGTTGAGCGTAGATTGCCACCGACGAAAATAACGAAGCTAATAAATAATATCGATTTCTTTCAAGTCCCAAGTTATTCTTTGATAGTTACACACCTCTCTTTTCATACATTTACGTTCATTTTCACAAAACGTCCTTGATAAAATATGAGTGTACATCCACAAGTTGGGACGCACGTGTCTCGCTACTCGCTGAGAGAGACTGTCCAATTTGTGAAGAGCAAAATCTCTTGTGGACGTCTATATAATGTTTCTTCGAAGCCAAATTCAATGAAGCTCGTCGAGATGATCCTCTAAGTTTTAAACTATCTGGTTTCCCCAGAAATATTGTGGAATTCCATTATTGTGTAGTATAATGGGAGGAAAAGAAATAATATATTGTTTGTGGAAGATTATTTCTTCTCCCTCCTTTCTATTATACTCTTAAGATTTAATTGCCAGAAAGATGTCTCATAATAAACCTAACATATATATCCAGTTCAGGCATATTTTCATCGCCCATTGACTGATGAAGCAAAACAGTTTCAATGTAATATATAATATATTGTTGGTGGTATAAATACCTTGTAATAAATTGAGAAAAATAGGTGTTGTCCAGGGATAAATACTTGTATTTTTAACAACAAGATTTTTTTCGATTGCGTATCGTTCATCATGAAAGTGAAAAATTTAAAAAGGATTTTTTAAAAATTATTTATGCTTGCACATCAGTTCTAGTGCTAATCATTTTTGAAAATTAATTCATGTATATATTTTCAGCTCCAATTATGACGGCTACGCGATCGAAAACATTTTTAATTATTAAAAATTTTGCAATTCCTAGATAAAATTATTTTAATCAATTTATAATTAAAAATAACGTGTGAACAAAAGTACGGTAGTATTAGTTCAAAATATTAATTTTAAATTTTAAAAGAATTAATATTGATATTCGCCGTTATGAAGTATAACTTTTTTCTACTCGACGACGGAGAGTTTACACGTTTGACTCATACTGAAAAATAAATTGTTGCGGTTTTGATACTATTTCTAGTGCTAATATTAGTAATATCATTATTTGGTAGAGCAATACAAAACCCAATACATCGTTGAAACTGTTGCTGACAGAACATACCGCGTGTTAGCGTAGTAAACAACTTTGTATACTCTGAGAAAACAAATGATTACCTTTTATCATATATGTAGCTTTCTTCAATTATTGGGTGATACTTTAATAAATTTGAATATATACAAAAAACGCATGATCATTATCAACCCTTATATGAACAAGAACATTATATATATATATATATATATATATATATATATATACGAATATATATATATACGAATATATATATATATATATATATATTCGTATATATATATACGAATATATATATATATCACGTTCATTATTTCGTGTATCCAAACCTTGTTTTTACATTTATCAGCTTAATGCATTAAATACACACCTACGTTTCAAACCGAAAATTTATCGTAACACTCAGAATTGGACCTGTTATTACTATAAAAAGTATTCATATTTTATGCATTGAATTTGTCTTTACTCTTTTAGAAACAACTGTCAAATATCCATCAAACTAGCTTTAGCCTTAAGAAGTTGAAGCAGAAACGGATCCAGGAAGTTTGGGAGGGGAGGGAAGGTGTCATTTCATTCTAGACCCCTATATATGAGGATCTCCAATATGTGGTATTTTTTAATCAATCGAGTAAAATTATAAACAAAATGTTGACTGTAGAAAGGGGATTGATCGTTCTTGGATCCGCCACTAGCTTGTCAAAACCATAAATTAATTCAAAGGAAATAGTTTTGAACAATATTTAGAGCTTTTCTGGCTTAAAATAATTCTCTCTTTCCGAAAAGAGAAGAAAGTCGAAAAAATATATTAAATATATAAAATCCTTTACTTGCTATCTATCGCTTTCTTAGAAAACATATGTTCTTGCAAATTTCACATTACAAACTCAACTCAGGAAAAAACACACATTTTGTTTGGGCAAAATTGACATTTCAAATAAAATCTTGCCTCTGTTAAGGTCATTCAACCCTCAAGATAAAATATTCTACTCTCTTACAAAATTACCTCACGAATTGACGAAGATGTCGAAATGTAGCGTTATTGGAATTATACTTTATCAGATTCAAGAAAACAAGACTGCAGATAAAATGTAAAGCGCAATAATCATTCAGAAAATACAACGAATTAAACTTACGTAGTACTGCTAGTATGTACAAAAAACATTCATTTGCTAGAATAAAAAGTAAATGAGAGGTTTTATAAACATCAGCTCTCAACAAATTAATTCTAACAAATAACTAGTTTACTTAGAATTTTAAAATGTTGATTATTTACGAACTAATTAAATAACATTTTAAGTGTATGCAGTTGACAAAATCAGACGAGGATCTCCACAAATTATTTACGTGGTTTCTTAATTGGAAATAAAAGGAGCACCTGCTGACAGATACTATGTTTCTGTTCATGTTACTTACATGATACCTACTTGCAGTAACGGATCTCAAAGGTTAAAATAAAGAAAAGAAGACCCCTTGGGTTTTGATACCTTGAAAATAACTGGAGGATAAGTGTAGAAGGGGGAGAATAGTACCTTCAACAAGTTGTGAATAACACAATAAACGTTAAACACTGCATGTTGAATAAACTGAAGTTGGCTTTATAATATTTTAAAAATTGAAAGACTGAACTCATGCATATATTTCCAAGTTACGACGAACGACAGTAGAGTCATACATAACGAATAGCTATGTGGTAAAATTCACAAAAAGTTATGTTATATCACATTGAGATATATTCAAGAAATTTTTGAGGTTTGATAATTTGAAATATTGAAACTCGATATCTGAACAATTAAATATCGAACACTCCAAAATTCATTCCTCCTTTTCCTTTTCTTTCGTTTGTCAAACACAAGAAACTCAAAATTCTTTTCTTTAACCAAATCCGTGATGAAGCAGAGAGACTGGCAGGGATTCTACTAGGAAATTCGGCACCGACCTTGGCTGCACGCGGGCGCTGCGGCTCGGCGGGTCCCATGCCCCCGCCGCCCCTCTTCGCAGGGCACGGGGGCGCGGGCGGCGGGCAGGGCGGGGGCGGGCACGGCGACGCGCCTCCGCCTCCCATGACCGGGCAGGGCGGGGGCGGCATGGGGCAGACCGGCGGCGGCGGGCACGGCGCGGGCGGGCACGGCGGCGGCGGCGACGGCAGATCGGCGGCAGGCTGTTGGGGCACGGCGGCGGCGCGGGCGTCGGGCACGGGCCGCGCGCGATGGGCGCGCACGGCGGCGACGTCGTCGTCGGACAGGGCGGCGGCGACGACGACGCCATCAGCCCCGGACACGCCGTTGGCGGAAACAGCTGCGCGGCGTCTGGGAACATGGGCCAACCACCCGGCCCGCCCTTGGCCGGGCACGTGTCGATCCTCACCCCGCACGGCGGACGCAGGGCATTGCTTTGTTTCACTTGCTGGCAGCGGTAAAGACTGTCTTCGTTCCCTCGGAACAAGTACTGCTCGCCGTTGCCGAGGCTGAATTCGGTGACGATGGACTTGCCGAAACAAGACAAACGGATGAACAGGCGGATCATGCCCACCGGCTCGTTGGTGCCGGGGGTGTGGATGACGAACGTGTCCTTGATCGCGTTGGACGCTGGTGTTTCGTGCGGTTTTCGTAAAATGTCACATACCACGGCCGTGAACTCATTTGTTATATCAATTTTTGCTTCCCCAACTTGCACACACTCCGGCAAAATTCCGGCCGGTTGTTTTTTAAACACTGCTATATTTATTATAAATTCACCGGGAGCTCTGTAGAGTTCCTTCTCAGGAATGGAAAACAAACAGGATTTTCCACTTTCAAATTTCTGTGGTCCGGCACCAGGACATTCCGGGTTGGGGAAGTCGTTATCTGCAACGGCTTGTGGTTGAAAATTTAAGAACTGAAAGCTTACAACTGTTTGACCGCACAACAACCAATCTCTGTTGCTTATTTCTTTTCCGCATAGTCTGTGAATGTATACACTATCAACAAGGAACTCCAAAAGGAAGAGCTGCTCAGGGTCCAGCATTTTGAAGGCAGTGGTTAAATCGTAGCAAATATAGATGTTTAAAAACTATTCAAAAACTTACATTTCAGTGATGTATACAACATAGCACAGAATTTTCATCATTCACTCCCGTAAAAGTTTACTCCATCATAGTAAAAATCACTGGTAAATTTTCTCAGTGTAGTGCTCCATCGTGTAATTGCAGATCTTTTGTTTCTTTTTTCATGGCCGAATGTATTCTGCAATGACGTATCATCTCAACATTGTTGAACTCATTCTACCTCTGAATTGACATATTTGTAGGAGTATTCGATGAAAATTGTTATGAAAACAACTTATAATTAATTAATTTATAGTTTTAATGTTTTTAAACTAGTTTTTAGAACTCAAGGTTGATACTATAGGTAAAAAGAGAGAATTCGACAAGTTCCATCCATTCTTTCTTACTACGGAGTGTTTAGAAGGCCGTGACCATGATGCTGCGAAATCTTTCGAGACAAATCTCCCAAGAATTATATATTTAATAAATGCATAAGCAATTTGCTCTTTTATACTAAATATTTATTACCACTTAATATAAATTGAGCTTTGAAATGGCGGAGCAATTTAAAAACAGACGTATCAATAAACATCGGCTTAGAAACTAATGTCATTGCAACAAAATGGCCTTGAAATTGACAGGACTTGTTTTCAGCACTAAAAGGGATACGATATACGACAATTTGTTTTTTTATTTAATATCAACCCAACACTCTTTTCACTGTAATTTATACACGTTATGTTTTTGAACATGTAAATAACCATGATGTAGACATAATTGCATTGTCGTCGTGAATATATGAAAAGCATAAGAACAATTTCCCATAATTGAGTTTGGATGTTCGTGATGGAGAGAACCTGCTGGATTATTTTCAAATCGAAGATGATATTTAAGTAATGACATTTAACACGTTTCAAGAATGACACAATTCCAATACAACATGAAATATTTACATGAGGTGATAAAATCCAAAATGTGACGCTTTCAACATCATGCACACATTGAAATAAAAAGTAAAGTAAATTATTGACATGAAAAACTGGAAAGTAGAATTTATGTGTAAAATATGTAATATGTACATTTATCTAACATGAGAGTGATTGTAGACTTATGTAGCTAAACAGATACAAATGTAGTGTAATTAATGTAATGTATTCGAAAAACAATGTTTATAGGAAACAAAATTTTTAGAAAATTTTTTTATTGGTAAAAAAAAAATTGGAAGTGAATTTTCTAGAATGTTTAAAAATAATTCTCACAAAACTGCAAACAATTTTTATTACGTACTCAATTCATCACCTTTATTCAAAACTTTTAATTAGATTATAATGCTGTACTCAGACGGATACAATAAAAATTTGTAAAAGATAAATTTCGTCCCCCATGAATTAACATAAAAAATTAAATACAAAATTGACTACACAACTCCCACAAGCATTACTTTACATAGAGTATCTAACTCTCCTATTCGTTCACATTGCTTTTACAAGGTAATATCTAATTGCTTAGGTCAAAAGGTTTTTCAAGAACAGTTCTTATAAAATGAAATACAATCTCGTTACAAACTCTAAAACAAAGATTCTGTATTAGAATCAGTTAGTAGGTCTATATTAATGTTAAAAAAAATAAAAAAGACAGTAATGTTCATTTTTGTGCAACTTTGGTATTCGTACCCTAGTATGTTTTTTATTTTTCACGCCAGTTTTATAAACTTAGCTCTTTAAAAATGACCACAGATGCTCTATGGAATTTAAGTCTACGCTTTGAGGTGGTCTTTTCTTCTTCCTCACTTCACGGATTAGGGAAATTCCCTGTTCCGGCTTCATTACACCATCTCTGTCGTGGACGATCAATGTCCCTTCTTCCCCTGGTCTGTACAGAAAGGCATGTCGGGGTATGCTTTCGTGAGACATTCTTCCTAAGTGCTGTACCCATCGTGATCTGTATTCATTTACTTTTTCATTGATAGAAATATGTTAAATTCCTGTCTTATATCTTCGTTTTTTATTTTGTCCATTAGGGTGTAGCGTTTTACTCGCCGGAGGAATTTCATTTCCGAGGCTTGTATCTTCATTTTATCTTGTTTTCTTAATGTCCATGATTCACACCCGTAACGACCATGTCTAAGACCATCAGACTGCCATGACTTAATAAAATTTTAACAGTGTCTCTTTCCTAGTCTTATTGCGAAGATATTTGTTTATTGTTCCACACGTATGTTGGAAACGTAATTTTGTTTTTATATCATCACTGTAATCGTATGTGATATCACAGCCCAAATAATTAAAATGTTTCACTTGCTCTATGACTTTGCCTTCTATTATTATTTGAGTTATGATAGGATACTTGCTTCTGAATTCCATCACCTTAGTTTTAGAGACAGATATTGAGAGACAATATGGTTTGCATATTCTATTTAGCTGGTACAAGGACTTTTGCAGATTTATTTCATTCTCTTCTATAATTATATGATCGTCAGCATACAGAAGTGATTGTAGAGGTGTATTTGGATTTATCCATATACTTGGTTTATTTAAACTTTTCCATCCTCTTTGAATGCTGTCAATATAAATATTAAACAATGTGGGGGACAAGCTACACCCTTGTCTTACACCTCTGTTTACTTCTAACTCTTCTAACATTTGGTTCTCAACTTGTAAATTAATACTTGTTTTCTGATAGAGGGATTTAATAACTTCTATCACGTGGAAAGGAGTGCCCCTTTATCGAAGAATCAGCCACAGAAAAGTTCACAATTAACTCTATCAACTGCTTTTTTATAATATATAAAAGCTATTTGGATCTCTAAATTGAATTCACGTCTCTTTTCTATTATTTGGTTTATGGTAAACACATTGTCTGTACATGATCTTCTTTGTCTGAAACCACTTTGTTCTTCCAATAAGAGTGAATCTGAGATTGTTGTGAGCCGTTTATTTATTATTTTTTTGTGAACTTTATAAGCGTTGATCAAGAAGCTTATTCCTCGGTAATTCTGTGGATGGCTTCTATTTCCTTTTTTAAAAAGAGAGATCTCCACTTCAAATTAGGGAAACAAACCCCAAATAGAGCACGTATCCGCAGGAAACTCCCCAGACACTTTTTCGACCCACCCTAAGCATTCACACACCCACAACTCCTCTAATTAATCCTAACCAAAAATATAACTTGTAAACTAAACTCAATTCTGTAATTCTATATCATGTGTAATTCCAACCCATTGTAAAAGAGGCTGTACGCCTAAATGCAAATAAATAAAAAAAAGAAGAGAGATGACTTTTGCTTTCTCCCATGCATCAGGTTCGCATTTTCTCCAACAAATATTAAATAGTTCAAGAAGTGTGTTCTTCAGTTCTTCACCTCCATATTTTAGGAGTTCTGCAATGATACCATCTACCCAAGGAGCTTTTCTATTTTTCATACTTGACCGTGCATATTCCATTTCATGTTTGTTCAAAGGGTCTATCCGAGGGTTGTTGTATTGTGACATATCTTTTTTATCCAGTCATCTTTCTTCAGTACATTTAGCTCTACGTTGTCATTTTTCTCTGATTTTAAATGTTGCTTGATCTTGTAAGCCAGATTCTGCCTACCATGGACATCATTTTTAATTGTGCTGATGAAAAGGTCCCAAGATTCTTCGTGAGCTTTTTTCACTAATTGCTTTGCAAGATTCCTTTTTCGTACGTAGTTTTCCTTCCTCTCTTGTGTTGTTTTCTAAGATGGGGTTTGAGTAATTTTGGCACGTTCTATATTAACTATGTCATATTGAGCCGGGTCTTGTGCTTATTGTCCAACATACAATAATTGGATATCATGACAGAGTTGAAATAATTGTTATATGATTATTGCATCTTCGGCTTGTACTGTACTCCTTTATTGTTATTTTTATTATTATTAATATTATTATTATTGTAATTATTGTTATTTAACTGCTACCGCGTCATACCAAATTGCAGTTCACATAAATGAATGTATGTATGAATTAAAATTCTCTTCATAGTTATTGGCACGTATGGTATATCAAAAGACAAAGGAAAAATCTAGTGTTAAAAGTCATTCGTGATTTTTTCTATTTGTTTCTTGTAGCATAATACAATAATGCAACGCATGGGAATTTAAATGTTTCATATAACCCGCGCATTCGTTTTTGAGCTCATTTTGTAAGATGCAAATCGAGTGATGGTTTAGTTATTTTGTCATCAGTTATATCCAATCATATCCATCTTTTGGCGAGTTTGTAATAAATGAGCGACCTCTGATGCATTTGTGAAATAGCAAGTTTTCTCACTTCATACCCAGGATTCCGACGTTCCAATTTCGATGGATCCTTGTGGAATGTGTTTTTTCGGCGTGTTTTCTCGCGGTTTCTGCCTCACATTCCACTGTTGCTTCATCCATTATCCAAATTCTACATCAGAACTCACAACTCAACCATCAAATCTCTCATCTCAGCTACGTACGAAAAGGTTTGGGTACTGAGGATCATATTAAAGAAAATGGTAAATATGAAATAAAATATCTCGTTAGCAAAAATATTGTTAAAAACGATTGTCTTTATCTTTTTAATTCTTATCCCGGAGATACACAATAACGCACTGGAATACCTGCGTCAGCCTTGAAACCTTTTCCTCTAGGTGTTCAAAGATTTAGAAATAAATCAACTATTGATATTTGTAAACTTTATTAATTTAGAAAGTTAGGCTTAGGATAAAACTTATTATTTGATTATTATTACTATTATTGCTATTATTATTGTGATAATTACTATTAAATAAATAATGATATTTAAAGTAGTGTGGTGATGTGAAGTGTAGTGCAATATAGAAGTAGAAAGAGAAGTAAATTGCAAATGTGAAGTGTAATCAAAAAGTTGTGTAGTCATGCATTTAATAGTTTAAAATAACTGAGCATGTCAACCATAAAATTTAGCTTTAATGCAATTATTATTATTATTATTATTATTATTATTATTATTATTATTATTATTATTATTATTATCTCTTAAAATAATTTAAAGTTACATTGTGTTAAATTTCCTAATTGTAATATGTAAATTGTAGTGTTCTGCCACAAAGTGGTATAAATATACCAGCAGATATAATAAATATCTATCTATCTTATTTGCAAAATTCATTACTCATAGAATTCCAGACTATCTGTCAATTTTTAGATGTTTATTTTGTATCTCGGATATTTCTGGAATCGCAAAGGTCCCTCGCTCACTCTTATGTTGGACCCACGATGATGAGCACAGCAGACGGGCGCATCGCCCACAGAATCATTGCGATTTCCTTTCCTTAGAATTTATCTTCTTTCCTTTTTTAAAATTTACTTCTGCTTGACCTGGAAACCCTTAGCAGCCCAGTACGATACATTTACAGTACATTGAATAATATTATCATGGTTTACCAAACATTATTGATAGATTAATAAATTAGGCACACACACACACACACACACACACACACACACACAAATATATATATATATATATATATATATATATATATATATATATATATATATATTAAAATAAACCCATCCATATACCCGTCTTGCTGCTCTCAAACTCCTGTAACCTGTTTCCTAATTTCTAATAAATATATTGGCGCCAGAAAATGGTTACGAGAATGAGCTCCCAAATTATATTTACTTATAACTCCGTTGCTGACTCAGTCGGCGGGTTCTTTACCGAAATAATCGTGAATACTACGATTACTTAATTCGCCCCCATACGGAGAAGCGTGGAATCTGAAATGCAAAATTTAAATATCCTACTGGATTGCACGTGACGGCAAATGATAATCAGCTTTCATCAATAGAAAATAACAAATTTATTTATAAATTTTAGTATAACATTCTTTTTGGTCATGACCTTTACTATAGCGCTATAGAACCTGTTATCCATGAGAATCTTGAACGCTGTCCTGGTAACGTATGTCGCCCCGTAGACTTCAGCATTGGGCCTCGTCCAATCTTCTTTCTTGCTATTGACCAAATCCGTATCTTGTCGTTTCTTCTCATAAACCACTATGTACACTGATTATCCATTGACTTTCCATCCCCATTTACCTGCTTGAATTGCTACAAGTTGTAATACTCCATATTGTTCATTACCTAAACAAAATCTTAAGTGCTGTTAAAATATTAGCATATAAGTTCACCAAGTTATCGGGTTCCTATCATTGGAGACTAAGTTCGATTATCATTTTCCGCTTAATAAAATTTATAAGTCCCACTTTTGGCATTCACTGTTCACTTCCTATAAAATAATTTCTGAGTTCTATCTATTTAATACTAACGACAAATCACTACGTCCGAACTCGTGTAAATTATCTATGTTCAAATAAACTGTTATGTACTTTTTTTTCAATCATTTTATTATTTTGAATGGTATACATGGTTCAGTTTTACAATACAAATTTTTTCACATGTTTTTGATGCTTATGATCTATTTTGAAAAACTAAACTATTATTACCTCACAGCTCTTACTTAGGGAGAGGAAACGCACTGGGCACCTCACAAAGGATCATCTAAATCAGCAAATGGAATGTAAAAAACGTGTCTGGGAAATCTATTTTTTATTCTGGTGGGGTTTATGGGTGCTTTGCCTAGATTGTATTGGGATATTTGTGTAATTGTTGATATATTATTGTAAAAATCATGGGAGAACTTAGTGATGTGGTGTATGATAGGTTTTATTTGAATTTTTTATGAAGTTGTTTGTTTGAAATGAACCATGGTGCTTTGGTTATTGTTCGCAGGAATTTGTTCTGTATGACCTGTATTTTATGTATATTAGTTTTTGCTGCATTGATCCAGACAGGGCAAGCATAGAGCATTAAGGGTCTAATTATGGCTGTATATATGAGTTTAGCATTTTGTATTGTGATTTTACTGTGGTTGTTTATTAATGGCTTTAATTCAAATAGTTTGACTTTTGTTTGTTGTGTTTTAATGTTTATATGTTCTTTCCACTTAAATTTAGTGTCTAGATGCAGACATAGATATTTCACTGTTTTGTTTTGTGGAGTCCAAGGAATGATGTTATTGTTCAGTGTTTAAATTTTTAATGAAAATATTTTGCTGTTGACTTTTTTTAATGTGTTTCTTATTGTGTCTAGTGATATGTTTGAGCAATACAATGTTTTATTATCATGCAAAAAGCCGCAATAAAATATTTTGATTCCATTTTATAACGAAATAACTAACATAATAGAAATACTCATTTTTACAATATTTAATTGTTTGGTTTTTGAAAATAATGAATGGATATACAGGGGAGTCTCTTTGATAGCAGACCTGCATTTGTGTAACAAAAATCCATACCTGTAGTTACGGGTTAAGTAAATTCAATAAATAATTGTTTGTGAATTAAAATCTGAAACCGCATCAGGTACACGATGGTAGGAGAGGGTCGAAGAACTGTCGAGGTAGTTTCCGTTGCAGGCATATCTAGGTCAGGGGCAAGGTCGCGGGCATGCCCAGGCAGGCACCCTATTGCAGGCAAGTCACGATCGCGGGCGAGGTAACATCACGCTTGATATGATTGAAGGCGTTGTCATTGTCAACAATACTATTTATTTCAATAATAGTTCAATAATGCTGTCTGGGAGTCACAAAAACGACTAACAAAACGACATGAGTCACAAAAACGAATGACAAAAACGACTTTTGTGACTCTCAGACACCAGAAAACTGATGAAGATGGCTAAGCCATCGAAAGCTGCTATTATTGAAATAAATCGTATTATTGACAATGACAACGCCTTCAATCATTTCAATTATGTAAATGTCAACTACAACTCACCACTAAACAAATAACATCACGCTTACTAGAGCTCACAGGCACTGCTTCTAGAGCAATTGGCGCGAGATTTAAAAGTAAGTGTAAAAGTAAGGGTAAAAGTAAAAAGTACCACCGTTCCTCCGCAGTGGTGGTAGTACGTTATTGACTGCCTAGCCTATGACAGTCTTTGAGAAAAGTTACTTCATACAAATTTAGCTATATTAATTCCCATATTCTCTTCAAGGAACATAAATGATCCATTAAAATGAAATAATACGTCAATCCGATTTTAAATTCTCAATTGAGAGTAAAAGCAAAAAAAGAATTAAATGAAAAGAATCTTGATTTTGTAATCTTGTTCACTTAAGAGTGATGTAAAATCATATACTTCCTACCTGAAGGTTAAAAGATTTTACAGACAAATATTCTTATCTACAGAGAGCGCTGTCCGTTCGTAAGCGAGAATTGTTAACTTGGAGAGGCTAGTTAATTTATTTCACATTATTGCTAAATACAATAAATAACTGGGTGTTTTAATAACACAACACAAAAACACAAAGAAATAATTCACCATTCAAACATATTCCTGTCCCACAGGAAAGATGTTTACATAAGAGAAACTTTAGTAAGAAAATAAACACGAAATAGTAATAAGTAGTGAAGAATTTAAACATAATACAATTCTCCGTTATTTGATAGAAAAAAACTGGCAAACATATTTTCGTTTGATGCCACTATTCAGCGATTCAGCGCCGTTTCATCTTGCGCGTGTACACCCTTTTCCGGATTTTAAGGGGAAATGAGTGCGGAGTCAGGGGAAGTTGCCCGTGTCCATAGGAACACCGGACTGCCCAGACGGGCGAGTAGCTCGTGCGGGCCTGGTCTACTGTGATGAGAATTTTGTTTTCACATTTTGATATGCACGGATGAGTGAATCTGAGAGGTTTTGGGATTGAAACGAGAAGTTAGAAAGGGGCAATGGACCCTCCACTTCCTGTGTCACAATCCACGAAGACACGTTCAACTTTCAGGAGAATAATACATTTCTGATATTTTCAGAAATTGGAGATAAGAATTCCATACTGAAGTTTGCATCGTATTCAACCTTGGCCTATTCTGAGGTCAATACTAACAAGAATGTTGAGAGAGTTAAAATCTAAAATGCAACAATATTTGCATTCAGAACAAACACAAGAGACTGAAATTCCTAGAAAGAAATTCAACTAGACAAGAGGGAAAATTTGACTAAGAAATTTCGACCTCAATGCATCCTGTTTCTGTGAAACGTGCAAGAAAATAATTGTGTGCTAATCACATTTATTGTTTGTAAAAGTTCTATCGAAAAATTGCCTATTGAACTTTACACACACACATTCCGAAATTAACATTTACCATGTATTAATATTTACAATTTATTTTGTGTTATGTGAAAAAAATAATGATTTTGCAGATCAACACATGTTTGATGAATTTTAAAACTTAATACCAACAACTTTAAATAAAAAGTACTATATTAATGAAGTTAAGAATGTAACAGTCATATATACCCCGAACTATATTAGTACACAGTGATAAAAGACATATGGAAGGTTACTCTCTCTGGGGTCTGTCCTTTCTCAGGCGACTAGTAACGGTCGTAGACAAAACGCGACCTAACCCGGGTTTACTTGCTTGGCAAGGCGCCTGCGGTAAGTACTTTTGGGTCAATTGTATTTTGCAGATTTGTAATAAAAATAAATTTTGAACATAGTAAACTTCCAGGTCGTGTACATATTCTGGCATAGAACTATGCAATAATAGTATTGATTAAGATTATTGTTTAAAGGTTTGTTTAAAAAATAGGTTTAACTATTGTCAATCAGATAAATCAAGTAATATTCATGTTAAGTGGTAAACGAAGTATTGTAATTCAGCATGTCACCAATCTAGATGCACTGAAACTAAAAAGTGTCTTTCAGAATTCTTCAATAATATTCTAGGATGGTAGGATAAAAGTGGATAAGACTAGTTCCAATAATTTTGTCTTGTTGAGAGAAATCGAAAGAATTATTCATCAATCTGTGTCCTCCAAAAAGTGCCTCAAAACGCGTTTTATGAAAAAACCCACCCCAAGAAAACGTTTTTCAAGAAATATTTTAGAATATTTTGGATTGTTAAAAAATCCAAACCCACGTTTAATGATATCACATTTGGCTCGATTGTCGGGTGCATAAGAGTATAACCGTGACGGACGAACAGATGGACACACAAAGGTTACATGATTACTATTTCTAAAGAAAGGATTGAACTATCATAAACGAAAGAAAGCAGGAAAGATGGACTCACGAAAACGTACGCGGATAATATACGGAGTTGAGATATGTAGTGGCATTCATCAGCCTCATCCATTTTACCAGATTTCATAAAAATGTCAGGCAATTCTTTTGCCGGAAACGCCCTTATTTATGATTACTTCGGACGGATCAAACAAATGTTTTGGGTTGTCATCCAACGCAATATTTCAAAGAGATTCACTCCAGAGACACAAATTGCTCAAGCAAAACTCGCGAAAACGCGCTGACGAAAAAAAACTACCTGTTTACACCACTCGTCGCCTTCTAAGCGTTTGTTTCCATGACCCGCCTCCAATCCCATGCGTATTTCGTCGATACGTCGCTCACAAGAGCTCGCTTCGTCCCACGGAAGAGCTTTGCGGGGCGTGGAGGGGCGAAGAAGTCTTCTGGCAATCGCAATCTAAATCCAATTTGGGCGAACTTCTGCCCGCCCCACCCCCACCCTCCCTCGTCCTGCCGCTACCTCCGTTGCGTGCGGAGAAAGCCAACTGCGGTCCACCGCCCTGCCAAGACGACTCTCGAACTTTCACCCCCCGCCTCCGCATATCACGCGTTGGCACTAAATGTCCAAAACATGGCCAAAACGACACACCAGGCTCTGAGTTCTTTTTGTTTTTGTTTGTTTGCTTTTGTTTGTTTGTTTGTTTGTTTACTTTTGTTTGTTTTTGTAGTTTGTTTTTCTACGTTTGTTTTTGGTTGTTATTTGTTTTTTGTTTGTTTGTTTATTTTTTGCTTGTTCGTTTATTTTTGTTGGTTCGTTTTTTGTTTGTTTATTTATTTTTATTTATTTCTATTTATTTTTACTTTTTTTTTTTATTATTTAATTTTGTTTATTTTTTATTTTTATTTATGTTTGTTTATTTTTATTTATTTTCTTTATTGTTATTATTTATTTATTTATTTATTATTTTTTATTATGTATTTTGTTTATTGTATATTTACGCATTTATTTATGCTAGTAACTCACCTCGAGACACAATGTCTCGTGGGGTTCACAATACTGGTCGCTGCGTTCGCGACGACGATTATCGCTGTCTGGAATCAACAGTATGGGTCAGAAGGGGAATCTCGATAAAGATAACATGATGAAGAATGAAGAATCTTACGCGATCCGTCGCCAGCTGTGTTATTTCGGATGTAATATATCCGAGTAACCCAGAGAAACGACCGTTCTGTGGAGTCAACCCCCAGTTTTCATCAAACAATAGCACGTTTATTTGGCGAGAATCCTACCTCCCACGAAATTCACTTGTCGATATACTTGTGTTTACGGGTGCGTCAACCGCTAAGGTCAATAGTCCCGTAAGGGTTGTGCTTATTATTATCGCGGGAGGTAGCGATGACGTCTCCCCGCTGGATGGCGAGACCAGGCGCCGACCTACATGTCGGCTTGCGAGGGTTTTCCCCACCAGGTCTCTCCCTCCAGCAATGGCACCAACTCAGCCGCGACAAGCTGTATGCTCCCGACTAGTCCCCAGACAAGTGTGGTAGGGTAGTGCACGCGAGGGTATGTGTACGCAAGGAGGGAGGAAAGGACCAGGAAGAGGAAAGAAACATTGTCCGCGTCCGTGGCTCGTTATTGCTCCGGCATTCTCCTGATGTTCATCGGAGACACCATGCTAAACTACCAAGAAGAGTAGCCGGCCGCTGGAATTCCCTTTCACGCAGCAGCTGAACGTGTAACACTATAGACAGTGTTGGAAATAATGTCACCGTCGGAACTCAATCCTTAGAACTTCCTGGTGAGATGTACTGCATTGACATCAATCGATGCACTGAGCCACCTCAGTCGGTACGGAACTTGAACCCAGAACCTCCTGGTTTTCAGATCTGCATCTAGAGACCCGTAACTTCATTCTTTTTTGCAATTGGTGTTTTTTTATTTGTATATTATTTTTTTAGTTTGCTTGTTTACCCACATTCTATTTATTTATTTACTTTAACTCTCAGTCTTTAGTTTCATTGTTCTTTGCAGTACCCTACACCTCTTCACTGTCCAGGTAGGCGTAATAGGGAAGTAAACTTTACAACGAAACTATAGCACCACGCTTGAAGCTGTTCTTGTAGAATGTAACTTTAGTTACACCTCTCTCTATATGTCACATACAAGTGTTTGCTGATTTTTTATCTAAAATTATTTAAAGAAAATAAATGCCTTCAAGAAAAGCTTGGACGCGGTGAGTGAATTTATTTATTTATTTATTTATTTATTTATTTATTTATTTATTTATTTATTTATTTATTTATTTATTTTTTATTTATTTATTTATTTATTTATTTATTTATTTATTTATTTATTTATTTATTTATTTATTTATTTATTTATTTATTTATTTATTTATTTATTTATTTATTTATTTATTTATTTATTTATTTATTTATTTATTTATTTATTTATTTATTTATTTATTTATTTATTTATTTATTTTACGTAAAAAAACAGTTAAAAACTGCGTATGACGTGCTATGGGGAAAAGTAAATTGTGCACACATTTTCAAAATTCTGTGCTCCCTACACTAAGTCATATACTACTTAAATTTTGAATTTTGAAAGGGAGAAAAAAAAACAAACAAAAACTCCCATGTAGTAAAATCTATTTTCAAGGATAAATAAGCAATAAATTTTGAATTTTGACACGGAGAAAAAAACAAAACAAAAATACTCCCATGTAATAAAATCTATTTTCAAGGATAAATAAACAATAAATTTTGGCTCTTATTACTTCCTGCCGCGACAACATGGAAACGATAATTTGAATAATTGTATTTCCCACTGAATTCTAGAAGACGTGCACAGAAAATGAAGTTACATTTATGTCCAGAAGCAAAACAAGGGGCCATCTCAGCATTTGCTCAATGGATCAGGGAAACTGGAGGAAAAACCTGATCGAGATGAATGATACCAGACATTCCGAAAAGACACAATGCCAGATAGAATATTCTCTTCGTATAGATAAGCAAAACGATGTTTCATTTGCATCAAAATAGAGAAAATATTATAGTTACGAGATACACTTTTTGTGCCTTTCTCGTGTTGGGTTTTTACTAGCAACAGTTTTTAAAACATTATTTCTTATAATTTTTTTTCTCAATTCTGAATCTTAATTCAAGTATCACATACTACTTAAGACTGATGTAGAATTTACAAGTACATTCATTAAAATAATTTGTAAACTATATAATACTAAGTAACTTTATAAAATGTGAAAAACAGGAATGTGACTCACTGGCAATTGACTTCTGCCAGTGTGTGCCTACTGTTGTACGGTTATCATAATTATTTTAAATATTATATCGCTTCTTAGAACTGATCGAAATAGTCTTTCCGTCTTGAGCAAGTAGTAGCAAGTAAGCGAGTGAGTAGTGGTAGGAGTAGAGCTGAGGGTGAGTTACTATATTGTTAGCAATGCAGAAAAATCAAATCTGCAATTCGTTTACCGTTGCAAATAGTTTTTCTATAACTCAGGAACGAAAAAGTCTAGCTTTGTAAATGTTATTTATCTCGCGTTTTTTAAATATTATCATTATTATTACTATTATTATTATTATTATTATTATTATTATTATTATTATTATTATTATTGTTGTTGTTGTTGTTGTTTTAACTTTCATTCACCTTTCAACTATCGTTAAAATGTTGGGATGGGATTCTGGTACTCAAGACAACGTGCGCACGTAATCTTCACCATACGTCACACACAGTTTTTACTGTTTTAACCCAAACAAATCAAATGAAATCGAACATTTGTAAACATTATCTTGGACCTTTCGGCCATGTGTTCGTCATTTGGTCACACCGTGCCACGTCCCGACCTCTGGCGGGGTGGCGCACTTCACTTGCTAGGCCTTCGCCGCGGCGGGCGGCTGGTAACGACATCTGTTGAGAGAGTTCGACCGCCCACGGGACAGCACGTTCTCAGGAGGCCGTGCGCTGCATGCAAACTCCGTGGAGGAACAGGTGAACGGAGCGGTTGCGAGGCTGTTCTTTGACGCCAAAATAGAATAGAGGAGAAGTGAATTGCGCGGATGTGAGAAACTTTGGTGTGATCCAATGTCACAGAATTGAAATGCAGTGTGTCTTGGGAGAATATGGGGAGTGCGTGACAAAAAAAATATAAATGAAAACGTCCATGTTTATCAATCTTATCTAAAATAAATAAATAGATCTGTCTTTCTCGGATTTCAAACTAAATGTAGTTTTATAAGCGCGTGCGATTATTCAAGAAAATCTGTCAATGACTGAATAATTCTTTATTCACAATTTCTTTCAAACATCAATTTAATTCTTTCTTATTTTTATTAGATATTCTATAACTACATTCGAATTTATACATTTTCTAAACAAATAAATGCATTTCGTTAACAATTTTTACTTTCTCATATACGTACTAAAGAGAAAGTTATGTACTACTGGCAGTAAAATGGCTCTGTAAATAATGTAAAATATACTGTAAAATGGCGAATTTTCGGCAGAAAACAATTCTTTGCTGCGCTATGGTAACAAAAAAGTGGATAAATCCAGTTGCTAAATTAAGAAAAAAATCTTTTACCACGTGGTGTAGCCGGAATACCTGTTTTGTGGGTTGTTGATATCAAAAAGTCAGTTGATGCCAAAAAGGTCCGTACGTCCGTGAACACTACAAGCACATGAACCAAACGTGGGATGCTTTCAAATTTGAAGAAACGACTATTGATCTGGTCAAAGTCAGAGCTCTGTGATTCTGAAAAACGTACAGTAATTTTTGGGGCTACTTTAAATGAAGTACTCGTATTCGTAGCTCATTGCAAAGTCGCAAGCCTGTCACCACTGAGATCCGGGTTCGATTCCCGTCGAATCTCATGTGAAATGTGTTCCAACAAAACGAGTTCGGCTGCTTCACAAGGGCTAGTCTAACCCCTGTAAAAAGTCCTAAACCCTACCCCTATCCTTATTCCTTCCTAATTCTGGCCGCTAGGTAGCGACGCAGGAGCGCGCGGATTACTCCATAAAACAAGCGCAGTAATGGGAGGATTACTCCTAAAACGCGCAAAGCGCTCAACGCCCCCCAAGGGGCTCGGAGACGCGTTGCGTCGAAGTAGACGCAACAAATTAAAAAAAAAGTCCCTGACACATTTTCAAAATTTTATCAGAAACGATCCCAAATTTTTCTCTATATTTTTTGAAAGAATAGAGTAAAACACATTTATAAATGTAGCATAGGCCCGTTTTTGACTATTAACTCTGCAATTTTGAAAATAGAGAATGTTTGAATTTTCCGGCATCTTTTTATAACTTCAAAATTGAAGATAGTGATTTTTCCTTCAAATGAAATTTGTTGCCCATAATCACTACTTTCATTAAGGACATGTACAGGTTTTTGAAAATTTTAGTTCTTTTCGAGCAATAGTGTGTGCAATATTTGCAATTTTAAAAAATAACCAAAACAAGATTTTTCCAAAATTCCGCTCCAAATTTTTTCGTCGCCCAAAATAATACCTCCATTCTCCGCTAGATAGTGAAACGAGCGAAGCGAAATTTACGAAGTCAGACGGAAGAGCGTGCCTGATGTAGCGAGTCTTGTCACGTAAAGTAGGCACTAACTAACTTATGGCCAAGTGCACCGACCTAAGTCTTGTTAAGAAACGAACGTAAAATTTTAATGACCGTTGACTCGAAAAAGAGATTTACCATCGGTAACGATTGTTAACTAGTGCGATTTAACTAACGAACATTAAAATTGTGCTTCCCATTTCTGAACGCACTTTCTTACGAATTTGATTGTCGGTTCTAGATGCTCTTTGACCTTCCTCGCGTGAGTTTAAGGTGGTTAGAACGAGATATTCCCTAGTAGATAGAGAGTCCATATTCAGTCAAAAATATTTATTTGCGATATAAATGGGTATTGCGAGACCTATATAAACAAAATAGAGACTCTTATGATGAATTTTATTTAATTACAAAATTATCAAGAGCAGAATTATAAAAAGTAACATAACAAACAAATATCTATATTTTATTATCTATATTGTGAATAAACTAAATCTTTCTCGAAACTTCCTTTCTCTGTAGCCATTGAAAGTATCACCTCTGTCCATCAAAATTATTGCTCTTTGGGTTCTTTGCTGAAACAAATAATCATAAGATAACATTTCGTCGAATTCACGATCGTCACAAACTGTTCTGTACGCCATTGCAAACCCACTACCAACTCCCGTTAAAACTACAAACGGGTCAAAAATGCCTGATTTAAGTTAACGGCAGCTAAGCAATATTTAACGAGCGTTAAATGTTGGTGCGTCGGAAATCTGAGATAACGGCCGTTAAGTTAACATTTAACGTGAGTTAAATTTTAACAAATGTTGGTGCACTTGGCCATAATTATTTACAATACTTGCAATTTGTTGACATCATTGCGTTTACGAGTTTACGTGCTTTAAATAATGCGATATCAAGTTTTTCGAAAACTGAACAGTTTTCTGTTAAAAAGAACTTTAATTTCCACATTTTCAGAAATAATTAACCGTCATTTTTTCAAAAGCCACTCCAAATTTTTCTTCACACTTTTCTTACGTATAGTCCAAATTGCACTGTTTAATATGACGTTCATTTTGTTAAAATGTCATTAATATGATGTTGATAAATGTTAAATGGTCGTTTATATGATATTAATTTTTGGGTATTGTTTGTTTTTTTAAAAAATTCCACAAATGTATTTTTTTTAATATTTCTCACATCGTTAAAATGAATATTTCCAACGATTTGTATACACCATTGCATTTGTGAGTGGAAGTGCTTTCAACGCCTTTAAATGAAGTTTTTCGAAAACTCAATTGATTCCTGTAAATATGACCCTCAAATTTCGCATTTACAGTAACGCTTAAACCCCATTATATTAGAAACGGCTCAAAATGTTTCAATTTATATTCCCAATTATGACAAGCTGAACTCTTCTTTAATATTTATAAAATAATATATCGGTTTGACTATTAGAAAACCAAAAAATTGCGAATATTTAAAAATCATGTACCCTGTCCCTCAACAAAAATTGGCCGGCAAAATTCTATCTTCCCAACCGCGCCGACAAACTTGGGCACCCCGCGGCCACGGGGAGGGACGCGTTGACCAATTGCTAGAAGGTAGAACCACAGTGGTCTTCGATTCGTGCAACATCTCAAGTGGTCGAAAGGACGCTGTCTCAGGGGGCGGGGGCTAGTTCGTTAACGGACGAGATTGAAATATCGTTATATTCCCTGCCGAAGGAGAGATTTTGCTTGAGCGTATGCCACGACAAAAAAAATATTTTTGAGAGGTGTTTTCCGTCCCGAATTATTGTCCATAGACCAGTAAATATTTATTTTTAGCAACAATTTTTCTAACTCTTAGTAATCGATTTGTAACTCACGTCAAACTGCTATTTTGAGATGATTGTTGCAGGCACAATTTGCGGAGCCTTCCCAGCCGTGCTAATAAATATTTCAAATTTGTTTATGAAGTTATAAATTGTTGCAAAATTTCTAATTGGCGGTTTTCGGTTCTAGAACATCGAGAGAGTCTCCCCCTTTAGATTTGAAAAATTTGGAAACTGTTTATAAATTTGCAATGGTTGCAAATTTATAAACAGTGATATACCGGTGATCATTAACATTGATTACTTGATATTTTCTTTAGAGATAGGTTTTATAGGTTAAACTTTTTCAACGATTGAACATTAGATACCTTGAATGGCCCGTTTTCTTTTAATAAACCGCTACGTCCTTCTAGTACAGATGGTCATGCAAAATTCAAGGTTTCGGGAGTTTCATAGAGTGGAGAGTAGCGTTCAACAAACCAACTTCGACCTCTGACGATATTTGTGGGATTGAAACTATGTTGGGAGGATAATATAACTTGACCACCAAGTTCCTTCGAAGTGTTTTCACAGGAAAATGCTATAGCATTGATATTTACTAAACTGAAAACATAAACGCTAAATCACTTCGAATTTTTCAACAAGATTATTGTTTTGTTCTAGTGGTAACAACTTGTTTTACTAAGAACGTACCTTTGTTATATTTTAAGATGCTACAATAATTCAATTTTAAGCATTTATTTTCAACAATTCAGGAATTAACGAAATTTCAATTAAATGTTCCCCAATCATAAAAATGTTTTAAATATATTTATTAATATTGTTTAAAAATATGTATTAACAACGCAAACAAATACAATTTTGCAATGAAATTTAATTGTGGATGGCGTATCTGTCATCTATCGAATAAGGTAGTTTAACTTTGGCCAGCCATTTTATATGTGTTAATAATTTGCAATTATATCACATTGCAATGGAGGTTCCCTAGCTAATTTCTGATGGTTCACGTTAGAATTAAAAAAGTGCAATTTTACTGAATTTATAAAGAACAAATATTTTAAAATTCGCAATAATACTTAAGAGATCCGCTAGCTGTGTTTAATTTTGTAACAAAAAATCTGTTTGCATGCACTTACTAATCTAAAGAGACGAGAGAGAGAGAGAGAGAGAGAGAGAGAGAGAGAGAGAGAGAGACAGACAGACAGACAGACATACAGAGACACAGAGAGAGAGAGAGAGAGAGAGAGAGTAACGCGATTTCACATTTACTCGCATTCGTATATTATAGCATAAAACATCAAATTAATAGTATTAGAAAGATGGTCCTCAATTATTGAATGATATTTTGAATTGAAAATATTGACATAAAGTTATACGCGTTCATTTATAAATTTCTATACTTGTGTAAATTAAGTAGCATTTTTTGATGTGTGATTCTACTCATGTGATCTTTCAAAACACAAAATTGAATATTTCTGTATTCGAAAACCTCAACACTACATTCATCAAATCCAGTGCAGTTTAAAGCAAACAGCTAAGTCATTGGAGAACTGTTTCTCTATGTTTTAATGGTAATGGTTAAACAAGAGGAACAAATAGCTTCTGACTGTCGGTTTTAAAGGGAGACTTTCAAACAATTAATAATACAGTTATTCGGTTGCTCAACATCCCTTTGATAGAAAAGCAGAAACAATTGTTTGGGCGTAATACACATTGAAAAATAATTTGTTTATAATAACTTTTCTTCCTATTTAATAAATATATCGATTTGCAAATTGCAGGACTTCAAAGAGAATATAAAAACAAAATTAAAGTTATGCTCATACTGACCGTAAAAATACGAATTTGGCATAATTAAATTGGCCACAGAATTTGTTTACAAGCAAGTGCATTTTAAGCGTATGTGGCTGGCACAAGCGCGACATTGGAGAACTGTTTTTTCAGTATGCTTGTATAGAGCGAATGAATTAAGCACAAACAAGTGGGGTCTACGTTAGATATTAATTTCTTATAGACAATTACACATATTTCAAGAACGAAATATGATAGCACCGATCGGATTCCGGGATTTTGCATCGCATTTAAACGCCATTCAGATTAGACAATAAAAATAGCAACAATTGCAAATTTATAAACAGTTTCCAAATTTTGCAAATCTAAAGGAGGGAGAGTCTCCCGATGTCCCAGAACGGAAAACCGCGAATTAACAATTTTGCAACAATTTATAATTTCATAAACAACTTTGAAATATTCATTAGAACGGCCGGGAAGGCTCCGCAAATTGTGCCTGAAATTATCATCTCAAAATCTCAGTTTGACGGGAGTTACAAATCAATTACTAAACGTTAGAAAAAGTGTTGCTAAAAATAAATATTTAATGGCCTATGGACAATAATTCTGGACGAAAAACACCGCTGAGAGATATTTTTTCGTCGTGGCGTACGCGCAGGCAAATCTCTCCTTCGGCAAGGAAATATGACGATATTTCCGTCTCGTACGTAAACGAACTAGCCCCCGCCCCCTGAGACAGCGTCCTTTCAAATCTTGTCAACGGTGAAAACTTTCATAAGTTATATAAGACGTTTGTGAAAGCCCCTAAAATGTCTTACTGAAAAAATTTTAAACTTGATTTTACTTTTCATCTGGTTAATTGAATTGACTTGTCCAAGTCAATGAAAATTGTACTATCGACGAAATGACTAACTTGAAGACCACAACAAAATGGATCAATAGTTATAATGAAAAAAGGTATTTTTGTATTCTTTAGGAATGTAATAGAGTTAGTACGAGATATGTTACACCATTGTCAGGAAGCAATGGTCAATTCAAAAGATTAATGCAAGTTTAACGTATTCTGATAATTCAATTAAGCTTTTCGTAATTGAAGCGCAAAACTGGTTGGTTAGTGATGTCGGACGCGTCAAATGCTAAGGTCATGAATCCTGAAAGTGTAGTTCATGTTTTATCGTGGGTGGTGGGGGGGGTGGGAATGATCTTACCCCGCTCAGATCTACTCGTCGGCTTGCGGGGTTTTCCCCAAAACGGGAAAAATTAATCTCTCAAAAGGGGGTACCGTCCCAGCCGAGACAAGCTCTAAGCTCACGACTGGTATCCTGATATGCATGACAAAGTTGTGAAAGTAAGTGACTGGGAGAGGTGGCTCAGAACATCAACACTAATGTCACTGCAGTGCCTCTGACGGGGAGGTCCTAGGTTCGAGTTCCGTCGGTGGCAGGGTTTTCTACACTAGCTTGTCAGCTAGGTCGAATTCAGTCTCTGCCTGGAGGAGAATTCTAGCGGCAGGCTTCTCTGATCGGTAGTTTTCCGTGGTTTCTCCGATCAACACCAGGTGAATGCCCAATCAGTTCCCTAACAAACGGGCCAGGGGCCACGTCCTTCCTCTTCCTCTAATCCATCCTCAGCCCTTACATACACTTACATTTACATGCACTACACTACCGCACATGCCGGGAGGGAACTAATTACTTGTCCCGGCTGGGGCGGTGGCCGCTGGTGGAAGACACCTGGTTGGGGACATCCAGCTAGTTGCCGGCAGGTCGGCGCCGAAGATCACCGCCAACTCCAGATGAAAAAACATGCACTAGACTCGTGGGACTAATGACCTCAGTGGTTGACGCGCCCGTAATCACTAACAAACCAGCCAACCAACTATATAAGATTAAGGAATGACGGCAGAACAAGGAAGAGGAAGGCAAGATTGAGAGCGATCCGTTACCTGTTTGTTAGAGTCTCTTTGCTAGGGTATAAATAAATAAATACTCGTAAATAAATAAATAAATAAATTTTAGTCTAACTAACCTAGAGTCGTGAAAAGAAAAATGATTAATACATTAGTAAATAATAATAATAATAATAATATGTTATTATTGAAGAACATTATTAATATTGTTTGTATGGTATGGACACTGAAGGGAAAATCTACGTTTTGAGACATGTCGAAAAATGAAAATGTGTAAATTAATGGAATTAGTGTGCAAGAATCGACAGATCTGTGTATTGTACTGCATCGAGACAAGGCGATATCAAATTTTTACGTCTGTTAAGTATAGCCTCTGCAGCACACATACGGGTAAGCAGATGAACTCCCGATTCTATCAGTATTCTATGAATAGTCTGATTTATTTTATTTATTATGTACTTATTTCATTCATTGATTTTCATTCATCATAATTGTCAAGTTAAATTGACTACCGGTATTAATGGCGAATTCTGAATGGAAAAGCTTGAAGGAGGAGAACGAAGTTGGTTATAGAAATAATATCATTAGTCAAATTCGCCGATCTGGATAGTCGAGATCGCTAGGACAGTAATGCCATGGCGGATCAAAGAATCAGGGGTTCGTGTCCCATCTCGGAATAGTTGTATTTGTGTGTGTCTCTGTATGTTTGTGATTGTCCATTTAGTCCTTCATTATCATTTCACCTCATCCTCCAGGGCTAAGAACCCTGGGTGTAGAAACGCATTCAGCATGAAAATGCTGATTCTCCCCCACACATACACGCACAAAAGTCACATGCCCCTACGCTTGATAAATATGACTGAGTCCTGTTGGTTGCACGAACGCATGGTCTCGAGAGGGCCAGTATGCGAAAAAAAATCGAAATTCATTTTTCGAAATTTACATTTTCTACACATATCATACCACATAACACAAATACATTGAATCGTATGTATAAAATAAATATAGATAAGTATTTTACTTACTTTATATTCATTTTCGACATTAACAACAGTCATGAGTATACAGCCAAGGGATTTATAAGCAGGAGATTAGACAATACAAGAAATAAATATTTCAACCCGGAAATATAAATGTAGTTTGGGGCAAGAATGATCGTTTTCTAGAATATACCTAAATTATTCATTTTCTTGACGGTTCGTACTGAAAATTATCTTAATTTGCACAACTTGATCAATTTTCGAGTATTATTGGGCACGTATACAAACTAACATATAACATATTTTACAAACAACTAACATATTTTAAGAGGCAAGTGATTTTTTTTAGCTTTTGAAATTTAAATCGGAGGCACTGGAGATATAACGGGTATCATAACGTGAGTTTCTAATAGCAGTGGAGGGACAACTAATTCTACAACTATACGGACGATATTGTCTAGTAACCTAGTTCGAGAAAAGATAGTTCAAACTTGCCATCCATTTTTACGAGATGGCGCACAGTGACACAAGAGCAGCTGTTGACGACGTTAGGTTTTCTTATCAGAAAAGCTCACAGATCCCTTTGACACACAATAGTCCAGGAAACTGAATTATTTTGTTCCTATGTGTACTTTATACATTTGAACATTTGTTCATTGACACTCTCCCCTTCCCACTTCCATTCACAATCCACCTCTCCATGTTTGACCTGAGGGATAAGTCACCCTGAATAATCATCAACAAACCAAAAAGTATTATTAGAATTCTCAGATTTGAACACCGAAATCTTAAATTTACTTAAGGGGGAATAATAAAGAGATCTGAATCACTAAAAAAATACACTTACTTTGATCCATTGAATGGGCTATCCCAGTTGTGTCATAGAGAGGAACATTACAGAGCAAATATCAGTGGTGCACTAGATAATAAGGGATGTCAATACATGCAACACATTAGTCTGAACATGTGTCACAATTCGAGTATTTCAACCGGCGGAATTCAGCCCAAACGCAGAATTGCCACTATCTCTGTTACAACTCGGTCCGGGAGGTCCTAGATGTTTGAGTGCCGACGGGAGCGAATTGTTCTATACTAGCTTGATAGAAGAGAAAGCTCTTAGGTCGAATTCCGCCGCTGTCTGGAATAGAAATCTAGCGGCCGGCTGCTCTGATCGGTACTTTTTCGTGCTTTCTTGATCAACAGGCGAATGCCGGAGCAGTACCCTGACAAACCGACAAAGGGTCGAGTGCGATCTTTCGTTCATCTTCCTTGTTCTATTCTCACCCCTTACACACACGACTCATGTCGGGAACTTAGAGCTTGTGTAGACGAGAGCAGCGCGCCAGTGCGGAGATACTTCGAGGAGGATATCCTCCATAAGCCGACGCGGAGGTCGACACCGGGTCTCTCAATCCAGTGGGGAAGGAATTACTGCACCCTCTGGAGATCACTTCACTTATGGGACCAATGATCATAGTAGTCGTCATCCCCAGAAACATCAATTAATCATCACTTTTCCTTTTCTTTTTCCTCTCTCTTTCTCTCCCTCTCCTTGTCTTCCTCTCTCCTTCTCTAGCTCTCTCCTCTCCCGTTCTCCTTCTCTCCCTTTCTCCTTCTCTCCCTCTTTCCTTCTCCCTCTCTCCTGCTCTCCATCTTCCTCTATCCTTTTCCCCCTCTCTCCTTCTCTCTCTCCTTCTTTTCCTCTCACCTCTCTCTCCTTCTCTTTCCTCTCCCTCTCGCTCTTTCCCCTCTCTCTCCCTCTCGCTCTTTCCTCTCTCTCTCACTCTCTCTTTCCTTTATCTCCCTCTTTCTTTCCTCTCTTCTTCTCTCTCTCCCTCTCTCCTTCTACCTCTCTCCTCTCCCTCTCCATCTCCTCTTCCTTTTCCCCCTCTCTCCTTCTCTCCCTCTTTCTCCCTCTTTCCCTCTCTCCTTCTCTTTCCTCTCTCTCCCTCTCGCTCTTTCCTCTCTCTCCTTCTCTCTTTCCTCTCTCCTTCTCTCTCTCCCTTTCTCCTTATCTTTCTCTCTCCTCTCTCCCCGTCATTTCCCTCTGTATGTGGAGGCCACATTCGGCCTGCACGCGGCGAAGTGGCGGGGCACGCCCACCCCTGGCGCAGAGTCCAACGCCCGCGCCGCGCCGCGCCGTGGTGGTCCGCTCGTCCCGCTCTCTCCTGCTGGCGAGGCCGCGCCTTATCGCTTGGCTGATAAGAGCTCCGCTGTGGTCGCCGCACGTCGTGTCACTCAGTCATGATTTGCTCCTCGTCCCAGTCGCACAAGTGCTTTTCCTATTGTGTTCGCGGTGAATGCCAGGAAGGGCACGCGGTCTATGAATTAGGTAAGTTAATTAACGCTAGTATGTTAATTTTAGTATGGTAGCTTTCATAATCAAGGTTGATATGGCAATATTAGCACGTATGTTATATTCGTTAATGTTAGTATGAGAGTGTAAACATAAAAGATCAGGCGGAGAGCAGGTCTAATAGCTGGTGGTCTGAGATACGCTTCTCAATAAAGACTACTACTCTTATTGTTATTATTACCATCATTTTATTGTTATACTTATAATAAGCAGTTGGATGCACTTTAGAGAGAGCGTTGAATCCAATCACGTATGACATGAAATAGCGAATACTTAACTATTAAACAATGTAAAAAATGCATATGGAGTGACAGCTGTTAAAATAAATGCCATTTTTAAAAATTTCGGATAATGTGACTAAAATAGAGGTATAAGAAACATTAATTACCTCACAATGCATGAATAAAGATGTGACAAACAATACAACATTCTGAGTTTCAAATGTCAAATTTCAATGCTTCCGTCACCTACTTAAGCTGTCTAGTCCGCTCTTAGTAATTAATATGCAATTCGTCAATAATGAAAATTCAAGACATAAAATTTAAAAAAAAACCAATGTTATTTATGGAATTATATTGGATTTTTATGAAAAAAACTAAAATGTTGAGAAACATTCATTTTCAAATATTTTTAAATATAAAATAAAACAAAATGTCGATTTGGGGCAGCTTAATTCGTGCATTGAACAGACTTTAGATCTGATTTCAGCATCAATAAAAAGATAATCAGGGTTTTATAAAATTTGTAAAACTTATGTAAGGTTTTGGTGAGTAATTACTGAAAAACTGAAGCGTTCATATATGAAATGTCATCTTACTTTAAGAGCGTTAATTCCCAATAAATGCATTTAGTTTCCTTGATAAATGAAATTTAGAATCTGCATCTACACAATGTTCATTTACACATTTTACCTCTTATGAGTTTTGTTTTAAATTCAATGTTTAATGCATAAGCAAATATTACCTGTTAGGTAATACAGATTAAATAATTTCCAACTCACTTCTGCCTATGTGCATACGTTTCATTGAAACTGTCAACACATTTTGAACTAGCTAAGGTAACTTTATCACAAAATAATTTTCACATTTTCTTTATTTTCACTATTTAATGACTTCTATTTGTATGCTTTTTAACAAGGTACTTGGCATTCCCATTTCAATTTCTATGACTCATAATGTTTTAAAAGTATTACTAATGTTAGTAACATACGATAGAATTAATAAAATTTAAAAGTTCCTAAATTATTTTTTAATTTCAAATTCAGTGTGGGAATTAAAAATTTTATTTAAAAAAAAATCTTTATTATATAAATTTAAATAAAAATATTTAATACATTGTTTTCTAAGTTCCTAGTGTTCGTATTTAAAAATGTATCAAGAAATTGTACATTTCCACCCGAACGTTAATGTAAATACAGTTATAAGTTCCCGAATGTTACATGAAAGTACATGTGCTTATTACGAAATACATAAATAATTAACATCAAATTTGCGGATAGTCAGTGTAATTCAGAAGAAATGCCCTTCCAACACGCTACGAAATTTGTGTGACTAATGAAAATAGTTTGATAAAAACATTTTGTTAACATAGTAGTCCATTTATTCATGCAAATAATTAATAATGCGGATAGCATATTATTATTATTTCTTCTTCTTCTTCTTCTTCTTCTTCTTCTTCTTCTTATTATTATTATTATTATTATTATTATTATTATTATTATTATTATTATTTATCATTATGCAATGGATATGGTGGTGCCATCCTTTTAACAGCGGCATCCTCTTAGCAGAGTCAGTAATCGTTATTTTGACGAAGTAAATTATTTTTATTCTCTTTATTTTCCAAGTACATTTATAATCTACTTTATACAAAAAATAATCAGTAAAAATGATATAACCAAATAGTTTTACGTTTTCTGTCTACTTAGTATGACAACATTTTTGTTATTGATCTTTTAAAAAAGAATTAAGGGGTCAAACAACTTTGGATGTGCAATCACATGTGACGGTAAGAATCATGTTTATGAATGGCAATAATAATAATAATAATAATAATAATAATAATAATAATAATAATAATAATAATAATGTCTTTATTTATTTATGGCGAGGCTCAGCCCATAGGGCCTGCTCTTCCGCCTAACCACTGAGTTTACATTTATACAGAGTAGTAACATATAAGAGGGGAGGGAAATCTGTACATTTACGTCTGGGATTGCAAAACTAGGGACCATCCCGGCATACGTCTTAAGCAATTGATTAAACCCAGAAAACCTCAATTAGGATGGCGGCTTAGGGCGGAACAGCATTAATGTATAGAAATGGAAGAAAAGAGAAAAATGAGAGAAGGGAATCATAAATGAAAATGAAGTAGAAAATACGAACGAGAAAGAAGAAAGGAGAGAGACTAAAGGGGGGACAAACTGTACATTTAGCTGGGATGCAAACTAGGGACCATCCCGGCGTACGCCTTAAGCAATTGAGTAAACCCAGAAAAACCTCAATCAGGATGGCGGCTTAAGGCCGAACATTAATATAGAAGAATATGGTATGGATAGTAGTGAAGGTGAAGAGATGAGGCGTTTAGGGGAAAGGGTCGTAAAGACGTAAATGGGCAAGTCTGTGAAGGAAAGGGAAGGAAGAAAAAGCGAAGAAAAGGAGGAAGAAGTAGGTGGAAAAGTAAAATTTTTCCAGAAGTGGTACAGAAATGTTACGTTTCGTATACATTAGCACTTTACATAAATATACAGACATTTGTAACACCAGAGAAGCACAATAGGCTCTAAGTTAATAGTACCAGTAATTTAAAATATAATATTCACAGTATTAAGAAACAATGTAAAAGAACAATAGGATATAAACATCAATTGTAATTATTGTTAAGGCCAATATATTGTAGATATGATAACAAGGATGACCATACAAAGATAGCTGTAAGTATTTTAGCGTTTATTTGGAGCGTGGCTAATCACTTATAAATATTTTACTTGAACAATTTCATTACGATACACAGAGAATATGTGGTTGTTAATAATTTAGATGGTGTGAGAGGGAGTGAAAAATGAGAATAGAGTAATGAGGTATGGGGTGGAAATTTGAATTTAAAGAGTGAGGAAAGTACGGCGTTTAGGGGGGCGGTGACCGGGTGCTTGGTAGTGGGAAAAGTCTGGAGAATGAAGAGGACATTAATGCCATTCTATATGTCGTTATACCTTACCCAAGTATTCAGTCCGTTTTTGAATTCACGGAAAGTATTCGAATGTTTTAGACTCCGTGGTAGTTTCAGGCTCGGATAGGTGAAAGGTGAAAGATTTACTGAAAAAAGTCGTGCTGTGACGTGGTACACAGAGCAGAGCTGAACTACGAGATCGGTTTAATTTCAGAGGATTGAAATTACTTATTAGACGTGTTTCATGAGAACCGTGTAAAATTTTATAGAGAAGAAGTAGAGAGTGAATTAATCGTCTTTTGTCTAGAAGAAGCATATGAAGCGAGTCAAAAAAGTGCGATACATGGTCGTATTTTCTTAGATCAAAAATAAACCGTAAGTAAATTATGATATATTTCGCATGCGTTCTGTGCTACTTGAAGTTTACGTTGTAATTTAGATGTCATGTTTGTCAGAAGAAAGTCGCAATAGTCAAAATGTGGCAGAATAAGTGATTTAATGAGTGTCTCACGTGTACAAATTGGTAAAAGCGTTCGCAGGCGTTTCAGCGAATGCATTGCAGCAAAAACTTTACGGCAGGTTGAATCTACTTGCGAGTTCCAGCTGAGGGTGTTGTCAATAAACACATTTACGTTCTTGACTTCGGAACACCAAAGTAGAACGGTGTCATTTATATACATTTTAGGCAGAGCAGAAGAGGATATTTTATTCACAGTGCTTTTTGAACTGATAATCACGCACTGTGATTTATTTGAGTTTAATTGTAGGCCTAATAACGCTGCCCATTTGTTTGAGGTCAAATCTTCGTTAATTTTATGTGCAGTGAGAAGAGTTCAGACGGAGGCACGTAGATATATCTGAAAATCATCCGCGTACATTTAATGACTGCAACATTTAAGTGCCTTTCCCACATCGTTTACATACATTAGGAATACTAGTGGCCCTAATACAGTGCCTTGGGCAACTCCGCGGTTAAGTTTCAACGCCATTGAGCTGCGACTACCGGACACCACTCTTTGGGTTCTGGAAGTTAAATAGTTAAGAAACCATGTACGCGTAGGCTGTGCAAATCCCATGATTTTTAGTTTTGCGAGTTTTAGTTTTACTCGCAAAACTAAAATCATGGATTACAGCCTCACACTGTTTCTCTATTGCTTCAGAACAAGATGTGATCGACTACAGTCGAAAGTTTGGTGAAATCCAGAAGAATTAAGATAGTTATATTAGTGTGATCTATGGCTGCTCTCGCATCTTCAATAACATTCAGTAACGCAGTACCAGAACTCCTGCCGGAATGGAAACCTCGATGCTGATCGTTTAAAAGTGATTGGTTTTGGAGATACAGTTCAGTTTGCGTACGGACGACTTTTTCGACTACTTTAGAAATAGTCAGGAGGATGCTAATTGGGCGGTATTCAATAGGGTTTCTGGTTGATGCTGTCTTGGAAATAGGATGCACGAGCGCACTTTTCCAAGATAAAGGATATTGTCCGCTCATTAGAGAGAAATTTACTATTTCGGTAACGATTCGATAGGTCACGTTTAGGCTATTTTTTAGCAGTTTGGCATTTATATCATCGTTACCCGAAGCATTAGATTTGAGACTTTGAACTATTTTTGTTATATTCTTATGTTCCACGGATGAAAAAGGAAAATTCGCCGTTGAATTTTGTTTCTGAGTTTTGGAGAAGCGCGAGGATTGACTCTTCAAGTTACTGTCAAATGAAGGAACGTTACTTACAAAATTATGATTTAGAGATTCTATGGAAATATTCGTTTCAATTTTGGCAATTACACATTTTCTGCATAATTAAAGAAATTTGGATATTACTTCCTTAATGTAATTAATTTTAACTTAATATACTTTTTTTCGTTATTTTAAACGTGAACTATTAGAACAGTTTTTGTAAATTGGAAGCGGTGAGTCGAAGTGTCATCCAGGAGTTTCTTTGGGCAGGGGCGGATCCAACCGTTTTTTTTTATTGAGGAGGGGAAGAATGATAATTTTTTGTTAAATAACTAGCTGGTATACCTGGCGTTGCTCGGATTTACAGTAAATTATTAGACAGGGAGGGGATTCTATCATTTCATACCCAGTGGTGGGGCCTACCTCTATCTCTTCCATTGTATTCCTTCTCCGCTCTACTCCCTGCCATGCTCTGCCCCGCCGTGTCCCAATGGCCCTGTCTTCTCTTTGAATTGAATTTGCCTTATTTTACGTGGGGAGACTCAGGCCATGAGGCCTGCTCTTCCGTCTGATCACGCAAATTCCGTTACACTCCTTTCACCAATCATGGGAGAAAGAATGTATTACTTGGACGACGAAACAGGCGATTTGAATTTAGCTCAGAGGCATCATTTAGGCTTGAGGATCTTTTACATGCAGTAAATGTACTAACATGGGACAGCCGGCTTTACTTCCCCTCCGAAGGAAGGCGTACGAAGAATTTTTCGCCGCCAAAATCCACGGCTTCGATCGGGTTTGAACTCGCAAACTTGGGTATAGCAGTCCGATACGCTAACCGCTACACCATCGCCGCCGTCTCTTCACTCCCTTTTGGAAATATCCGGTCTACCTCGCTCACTTTATCACAAAAAATTACATTTTTCTTATTTGGAGTTCCAGCTCCTAAACATTCTACACTTAATAACTAAAAGCAATAAACAATTCTAAACTACTAAGGAAAATACGTTTTTTTGTGGAGTTTTATATATGATTTCCAATACAGTCAATAAATTGTCACATTGTAAAAGTTACTCTTTTTATATTTTTTCTTCTATTGTATTCATAAATGAAGATTGGAAATTGATCTGTCAAAACGTGACCTTGAAGGGACTTACTGTTTTAAGCGGAGTTTAACGTGCCAAAGTTCTCGCACGAAGATGCTAGAAGATAGATATAGAATATGGATGTAGATGTCAAAACGTAATTGACGAATCATTGTCATAAAAGTAAATGAAAACATCAATAATGAAACTAATATATAATTATTTTAACGACTTATTAATGTATATTTATAATTATTTTGAAGACGACAAATGTGTATGTTTAAACTACATGTAAAATAAAACTTTGAAACGTGAGAACAATACTGATCCAACAACATATACATTATGTGTACAAAATAAATTGACAATGTTCAGAACAAAACCATATTAGCTTCATTAGTTGATCTGAAGTGCTAGATATAACGGATCTTGAAATGTGAATAATAGAATTGAAATTGAAACGGTAAATCAGAAGGAATCATTGGAATCCTGGGTATTAGGGCTTTTTACCAGATGCTGGACCAGTAAGAATTCTGGTGTGTAAAATATTGTTAGAAAAATTAATTATTTGCAGACGTGTTTCATTACAATGTTTTGGAGCATTGAGTTTACGAAGCAATATGATGGGTGTGCCAATTTTCAAGTATAATAAATATGGAGGAAGACCTGCTGGGTTAAGCGAATTTAAAAGTTCTGCTGGATAATGAACACTCTGGGCATCGTTTAGAATTGTATCAATTGATCGATATTCTCTTATTTCTGCTTGAAAACGTTGTAGTATTTGATGACTAATTTCATCATCCAAAACATGAATGAAGTGACCATGAAATCCTTTCACAAAACCATTAATGAGTTTTATATGCATTGTTTGCACATTCTGATATATCTTCTGTATCAAGTCATCAATAGTGTAAACAACATGACCGTACCGATGATGCAATAATATATTTTGGCCAGGTAAGTGAACCGCTACCAACTGCGAGAAGCAGTGATGCAAATTGCGCAGAATCTGAGTCATCAAGTAACGTGGCTCTCATGTTAACATTCTGCCAAATTAGGGATGTCTTTAAGAATCCTTAGATTGTATCAGCTCTAGGATACACCTTTAGGAATTACAAGCAAGGTTTCCGAAAATCACCAGAAAATACAACAGTAACTCCCGCCATTACTTTCGAAGATGATAGTACATCCCGTAACATTCTGTTAACAGCTTCTATGTGACCTCAGTTGCTCATAGTACACTCATCCCAGACAATCAATACTGAATCACGAAAATTCTTTGCGATAGAACTATTCTTACTAACGTCACATGTTGGTTGTTTTATAAACGTTGTGTTCAAAGAAACCTTAATGTAGAATGTGCTGTTCTCCCACCAGCACATAAGGTTGCTGTTATTCCAGAAGAGGCGATAGCAATGACAGTTTTCTCCCTGGTCTACATTTATCAATAAGTAAATTGATTACAGAAGTTTTGCCGGTGCTTCCAGAAGCATCAATGAAGAACAGAATACCTTTGTGAATTTGAACACTGTCAATAACTGCATTGAAGACTGTTCTTTGATCAGGAACTAATTTTGGCAAATTTTCTTTTAGGTACCGATGCACATCACAAAAACTATATGTATCTCTTGTGTGACCATTATTTGTCTACTTGTCTCCAGAATACCAAAATCGCCAAGACGCTTATCACTGAAAGATCTAATACTGTCTTCTAGAATCATCAGTCTTGCATTTAATATTGTAATCTAACCTAAATCACGCCCACACGTTGGGCGTCCAATGTAACCTTTATCTTAAATCACGACGGCCCAATGCAACGTATCCTCCTCGTGTATCCTCTCTCGTCACGTGCACTATCTTGGCCCTGCCCTAGCTCTAACGTATAATTGGGTGCCACAATACCTTCACTTATCGGTTGCCCGTACCTCTGCTAGCTCGAATCATTATTTATTTCCTACCGTGTCGTAGTCCGCGCGCTCACTCCATACGGAGTTGAGGTAAGGGTCCGTTTCGTTCGTGCCTGGGTCAAATTTCATACAACTACTGAATAAAAACACATGGATTCAAGGCAATTATGAGCCATGTGGGATGCTCAAACATTTAATTTCGGGTTTCCTTTGCTGATATCCTATCCATAAGCACAATCTGCCCCTCCGACTTGCGAGACATGACAACACAAATACATAAACACACAGGAGAAGAAAATACAAACATGCACACTGAAAATATAATACAAAGAAAATCTCATACATACATCAGAATGCGCGTTCTGTCGTGACCTTTTTATAATCCTATCCTTAACCTAATATCATGACTTGGTCTTCGACAGAATTTTTTTCTTTCTTTCTTTGACTTGCGTAAACAAACAAACAAAATACAGTTATTGCACAACGTGCCACCTTTCGCAGCGATGTCACCTTCCGTCAGCGCCCGTCGTTGCTAGTTGTAACGTGCATTATTCATGCACGCAGTTACCGTTCAGCTGCCATCAGATCCCAGATGCACTCGTGCATTTAAAAATTACCAATGCATCCACGATTATCGTTTCTTGCACCTAATCGCGTCTTCCCTAAACGTTACTTCTATTTCTTGCGACGTATTTAGCTTTTGCGACGCTCCTGTTTCCTGCGCCTAACTTGCGTGAATACTGTCCATGCGGATTTTTCCGTGAATTTCTAAACAAATTTAAATGAATTTTCGCTTCACTTAATCTAAACAATTGATTTTATATACCCGAAAATAACTTAATAACTTTTGCCCAATACTTCCGCGAAATTTCTCCAAAAATTTAACATAGCATCAAAACGCGTGCGATCATCATCAGACCCGAACTCATTCTGTCTGTAACACATTTTACATTGTTGGTCCCTACAATCCAAGTGACTGTCTTTATCAAACGTATGCCCATCACCATAAGAAATGTTCGAAAACTTTCACATTTTCACTGTTTTCGGACATCTTGCGTCTTACTGTTTCATAATTTTACTACTTTCGATTTGTAATCGTCACATTACCGAATTCCCTTTTCCTGTTTTCCTTTTTCCAAAAACCTTTATTTTCCGTCTTCTCCACTCGTGATGACGTCACTTACAATTCTTTCTTAATCCGCTATGCTATGAAACTGATATTGCTTTATTCGAGCCTTACATAAATTCCCCGCGCCGTGACTAATTTTGCCCTAATCTAAGTATTTTTCTCTATAATTTTTGAAAGTTTGGCCAAAATACACCCAGGCATTCACTGGATATTCAATAAAAATCCTCTTGTTGTATATTTCCAGAAATACAACAGTGAGTTCCATGCCTTCAATCTTCGCCTTGTTATACATGCAATTTACACAATTTATGATATTTACGGAATCCGTAGCTCGAATAATGTGGTTCTTGTTTTAAAATGTTCCTAAATTTGGGTTCTATTCACTGCTCATAACGACTATTTCCGCCCTTATGTTTTCTATTACTTCTAATAATTATTACTACGCGGCGCTGTTGTCTATTGTTTGTTTCATTCTTAGTTCCTCTTTGCTTACATAAAGTTCCGTGTTCCATGCATTCTTGCGGCTAGTCCACAAATCATTACAATATATTCTCTGAGAATGGTAAGTCTTGGCTGTCTTCACGGGGACGCATTTGAAACAATGTCATCACAGACGACTTACTTGAATTCACACCACAAACTTCGTGGATCAGATGGATAACAGAATACCAACAGTATCGCAAATAGTTCACGAATATATGATAGTGACTGCAGAGCAGCATCACTCAGCGTGTGTCTCCAATGCTCATCATTTTTTTAAGATTTTCATACACGCTATCTGCAAAGACGCTGTAGTACGATACTGTTCATTGTTTTTAGCATCGCAAAAAAAGTTGGACCACGAATGTGAAGCAGAAGGAAACGAAGGTAATGGTATTCTGCGAAGTTTCGATTGATTGATTTTTTCGTGTTTCCGGGCACGTCAACTGCTATGGTCATTAGTCCCGTTCGTGTAGTGCATGTTTTTTTCTCGGGAGATGGCGGTGATCTTCCCCCGCTGGATGGCGAGATCCGGCGCCGACCTACCGTCGGCTAGTGGGGTTTCCCCCTAACCAGGACTCTCCCACCACCGAGGAACCGACCCAGTCGGAACAAGATGTAAGCTCCCGACCGGTCTCCCGGAATATGTGATAGTGTAGTGCATGTAAGTGTGAGTGTGTAGAGGGAGAGGATAGGACAAGGAAGAGGAAGGACAGATCGCGCGCGGTCCGTGGCCCGTTTGGTAGAGTATTGCTCCAGCATTCGCCTGGTGTTGATCGGAGACACTACGGACAACTACCGATCAGAGCGGCCGGCCGCTAGAATTCTCCTCTAGACAGCGTCTGGATTCGACCTAGCTGAAAAGCTAGTGTCGAGAATCCTGACGGTGTCAGGACTCGAACTTAGGATCTCCCGGCCAGAGGCGCTGCAGTGACATCAGTTGATTCACTGAGCTACTGCTCGCGGTGTGAAGTTTCGATGCTCAGTGTAAACTCTTCCATGAGATGCATCTTTTCTTACATCCGAATGCCCTACAATCAGTTGACCACGTTTCCTTCTCTGCCGATTTGTGTTTCTCTAGACATAATATGCAGATACTTCACAATAAAGCAAAGTTTTTGCAAAATCATAATCTTGGCACAATTTGAAGAAGTCTGTTAATGTTGTCGGAGGAGGATGTTCTAAAACGTGCTGAATGTTATGCTGGTTGAAATACACCCTTTGACTGTGCACCGTCAGATGAATTATAGCTATCTTTCATGAATTGGCAACTCAAATATTCACCAGAAACCCTTGATGTGCTCAAGTAGCGACCATTTACGTACTTTTCAATTTCATTACAATTACTTTGTACAGTAAAGTTGTTGATTCTTTCCTTTAATAACATAGTAATGTTCTTGATTGCTTTCACAGAATGACAGTATTCTACATTAAGGTGAGCTGAAAAGCTCTTGCTTAAGACTGGTGAATGAGGAACAACCCAATGATAATACACTTCCATATCGGAATGTCTACCCAAGCTGCAATGTGACCACCATCTTCAGGCGAACGTTTTCTATAAAGATATCCATTATTGACTGAGTATGAACGATGTAAGAGCGTGGAAATCTTTTTCTGCATTTACCACTGACCATACATGGCCATCGTAAATTGTATTCTCCTCATGGTCAATGAATCATGTGATTGGAAACAATGACGTAATGAAGGAGAGGATCTTCTTCTTGATTCGGTATCTCAGCACTAATAATTAAGTCAATTTTATCTGCTGGTATTTTTCTTTGAATTGTGGGAATTCTGATTTGGTGTTGTTGACTTTCTTATGAGAAGAAATAAAAGAGGTCATCTTCGTCAACATATTATTTTTATTCAGCGATTTTTGTACCGCATAAACCGAGATCTTCGTAACTGTTCTTAATTTCGCATTATGCAGGTAAGCGCCAGATATTCCCGCTCTCATGTTGGTGTAGTTTGGCGCTTCAATGAACACAGAAGGTCTCTGCGCCACATGTAGCATGAACAAAGACCTCCACATGGCAAACGTTATCAAGGTCACGGGAAAGCTTTGAAAGATGCGACGTGGGCGCGCGACGTGCCATTACTAGAGGGCGGATTTTGACGACCTAAAAAGTGTCAAAAATTATCAATAAATGCTCTTAAAATATTTTTAAAATTCCCCCAAAACAAAGAAAAATGACGTAAAAAATTTGATCAATACCACTTCAGATAAACAACTCACGCTGTTGGATATGTTACTGATGTAATCGAGGCTTCTTCCTTTTGTTCAAGTTAACTCAGGTTGTAAACTTTTGGTTTGAACTGTTCTTTAAGAGAAAAATCTGTCTTTATCGCGAAATCGGTGGAACTGAAAATGGCGCCGAAGGGGGCGTTAGTAACGTTAGATTAACTCTCAACGTCTGACATTACAATATACGAGCGAAGAAATCGTATAGGCCACTCAGGAATTCTGTGGTGAACATTTCTTTCATCTAGTAATTTTTTTAAGTACCATTAAAAATGATATTAAAATATATGAACTCAGAGAAAAAATGCATTAAAAATGACGTAAAAGGTAAAAAAATACTTTTTAGTAGAAAATGCAAAAAATGACGTACGGGCCATTTTCTTCTCTGAAAATAATATTAACTTCTGTACTAAACGGCATTGTTTTAAAGTAAAAAAAAATACATTTCATTAAAATTCGCCCCCCCCCCCAGTTATTACCAACTTCCTTCCTAAGCAGTGATCTCTTCTACGCGAAACTCGCCGTCATTAACAAACAGGAAGTCATGGATTGCATTGGCGCCTTGCCGTTTTGTTATTCGCCCATATTTATAGACAGGCATATTTTAATGCGATGCAATTGCATCGTTTTGGAGGTTGCAGGAAAAATGTGTTTGAGAATGCTGAATTGCTTGTCTCGGCGATTCCTTATCAAAAACATGTAAGATTATAAATCTATAGTCTATATCTATATTCTGTAAAAAGAATTATACAGACTAATGGAAATATTCAGAAATATGTGTACTAAAAAGTCAAATTTTTAGCCACTAACCGATATGAAATGTGAATATATAGTAGATTTGACATGGAGTTAACTTAGGAAGATATATATTGTGACGCAACGCTTTATCAAACGGACGGCGGCGGCGTGGATGAGCCGTCCGCGATTGATCATCGAGATACCAATAATAATAATAATAATAATAATATTGATAATTTAAATTTCCTTAATAGAAATCGAGGACTAAAGGAGGTTCTTGTCTGCGTTGCTCACACCTTTCCACGAAAAGAAAGAAAAGTGCAATGTTGTAAAACAATGACATTTAATGAAAACTGTAGTACACACAGACGTCTGCAAGTTTTCTGAACAAACACAAAGCAACAGCACCGAGAAGCCAATGTCACAACAGTGTACAATTGTCGGCTGCCTGTACCCCAAATACAAGAACAAAACAAGCAAATCCAACAAAATTACTGTTTCTAGAACTATTCTGAATTATAACCATCTAACATCATAAAAAAAATGGAAAATCAGATTATTAACTTTGAACAAATGATTAAAATTCCTTGGAATTAATATACCATTCCAATTAATTTATACAACACTTTGTATTCCTTCACTCCAAAACAATACAGATTTATACATTCCTCATCACAGTTCCCTCATTTTCAATAATAAATTCACATCCAATCACGATCAACACACAACAATGAACTTTGATTTCCAGTAACAAACTCCTAGAGTAAACATTCATACTATGATCAACACACATTAATGAAATTTAATTTACAATATAAACTTCAGAATAAACATCACACCATTTCTCAGAATTGCGCAAAAAATATTCATGACTGACAAAGTTTTCTTATACCTTTTGATAAATGCTCAAGAAGTAGGGTGTATCATTACCCAAGGTTTTAATAATGTACCTGATTCATTACCATACAAGTAATCATTGCAACATTTTCCTTCCACTTTATCCTGCAGCAGTCACACCGCAATCCTGTTACATGCTAATTTTACATACCATGAAATTACACCATACAATTGTAATCAGAAGAAATTCATGAATAAACATTTTTTCTGAACGTTATGACAGTAGAAATGGCAGTGTAACTATATCCTCCTTCCTCTCAGCTATTTTTCACCATCTGTGATGATGGACAATCTTCAATAAAATATTGCACCCCATATGAAAGCTATGAAATCACCCCAACGATGAAATTAACAACTCTTGACATTTCATAGTACGTAAATTGCAATATACCAAATTTTCCTCCACACACGACTGAATTGACCTATGAACATCTAGTGTGAAACCTGCCGTCGAGTCGAACCTAGGACCTCCGGTCAGAGGCGCTACAATGACATCAGTTGATGCACTGAGCTCCCACGAGTTTGAATTCAGTAGCAAACAAAAATTACCGTTAAAATTCTGGAATAATTACTTGACTTCTTTTCTGCACAATGCAAGGGTATCAACACTAATCAAAATATACCCACTTCACTGTCATTTAAGCTTATGCAAAAAAATATATCAACGATTGCTTTCAGTTCACTTCGTAGTTTTAGAGACTAATTTTTTTTCGCTTTTTCACAGAATCACGGCTTTTTCCCCACACACCTTTCCTGTAATGTCTCCGCTCGGACTCCCAAATGAACAGCGCTATGACACCAAGCATGGAATACTACACTTTGTTTATTGGTTGACCTAGCAATGACATACTTTGATTCCCGATCCTGCAAAAAATCCCATCGTATTACGGTGTTCTAGGGTGATCACAATAAAAATGAATTTCTCTCCATTTCATTTGAGTAGAGAGATACCCCCTTTTTATTTTTTTATTTAATTTATTTCTTCTTGTTCGACAATACAGTCTTTCAAGGGTTTTAAAAAACATAAGATTATTATATGACAGTTTTGGATTGGCCATCCATAAGGTAAGGGGAGTTTAAAACTCTGAAATAATTATTGATTTAATGTTATTGTTAATTGAGAAGAGAAAGGAATATGATTATGTTAAGGAGCTGAGGGTATAGTGTTTACGGGGTTTGAATTTGCCTTTGGAAATCTGACTTTATGCGTGGTGGCCCGCTTTTTTCCCCAAAATTAAAATGATGGTACTTGGTAAAGGTATGCAGATTGTTGTAAAAATTGTTAGCTAATTTAGCTACAAGAGGGAGATAGAGCTTTAGAGATACCCTTGAGTATAACCGAATACACGTAAATAAAAAATTACTTATTAACCCTTAGTTACTCGCGCTGGCATACTTTGTACGCCTCTGGAACTGTTATCGCCCTAGGTGTCGGATAACATCAGCGCGCGTTCTCACATTTGACCTAACCTTTTAGAAGGCATTCAGCTGAAATCCTCGATACTTTTGCTAAAATTTACTGCAGTGGCTAGACGATTGTATTTCCGTTGCAACAAGTCCGTTGGTGTACTTTCTACGCCGCGCGGATATCAATGTGAGTTTTCATTTTCTTTTAATTATCACAGATTTTAAAAAGTATTATTATTGATATAATTAAACTAATTTATTTTGTTTTACATTAAGAACAGTAAAGAGATGAATAATTTATTAGAAAAACAGATACTATGTGTATTACTTTACGAAGAATCGTCAAAAGACGAAGTTTGGGATGTTGCAAGTGATTCTGAGAAGGAAGTTGTCGTGGCCGAGAGGGAACATTACACCCGTCCAGAGTTTGATTATCCTAGTAATTATTCAAGCAGCGATTTAAAGTATAGAGATGATTTCATTGCTAAACACAGGTTATAAACGTGAGTAAAACACCTCTTGTCAGTAAATTTACAAAAACTGAAGAAATAACCTCAACAAAATTAATAAACTACTGTCACATTTGCGGAAGAGCAAAAGATTCCTCTACTACAATTACTACCACACTTACTAACTGGTGCTACAAATTTGAAAGCAACATTTTCTTGGAGTCATTAAATACAAAAATTATTCTGAAGACTAAAATGCTAAATTATTATTATTATTATTATTATTATTATTATTATTATTATTATTATTATTATTATTTTAAGTAATATTGTAATATGTATATATTTCAAATAAAACTAAATAAAAATGATATCCATCTATTATTCAGGCCTTACAGAGTTCATTTTTCTAACAAAATAGCTTTGCGTACAAAGTACGCTGCGCGGGCACTTCTGTGACAAAACATTGCGCGAGTAACTAAGATTTAAATGAAATTGAAAATGTTTAACATTGGATATATTCTGTCAATTCAATTTTTTTTATTTCTAAATCAATTGTATTAAACCTAGAGTATATTTATTATAATTATTTTCTAAATGGTTTTGAATAAACTTTAAGTTTGCTAAAGTAGGAGATATAACCTCATATCAAATAATAGGTGGTAGATTTAGATGGCATATAATTTGGGGGAGAATTCAATAATTAGATAATTACCGGAAAAGAAATTCACTAATGAGCACTATGTTTCTCCAGATTTTACGTCCATTTCTAAAATTTTACAGCCGTGTATTTTGGAACACATGCTGTTATACCCCCATTTTGTATATTACGAGTTGTTTTTTTTTTCAAACATTCTAGCGTTGAGTTTTGATACAACCATTAGAAGTGGTGATATTTCTCTTCGTTGTTTGGAAAGTACCTCCTTTTCTCCAAATGTTAAAATAGACTATAACGCAGAGCAAAAGTGTTGCTACTGCCGTATCAATGGTCGGGAGGTCATAGGGGTCTAGACTGAACGGTGGCGTAATCGACAGTTGCTAAAGAACTAAGTCGAATTCAGCTGCTGTCTGGAGAAAAATTCTAGCGATTGGGTTGATTCTGATCGGTAAACAAGCGGCATAAGAATTAAGCAAGGAGGTTATAATATATGAGGCTTGGCAAAAATTTCCCATTCGGAAAATGGGAAACCAGCCCTTGCAAGCATGGTTAGGCTACCCCCTAAACATTTGGCCCCAAAAGCCTGAATCCACCTTTCTACTCATATATTTTCTTCTTCTTCTTCTTTGGCATTTTCCCCTAAGGGGCTTGCCGTTTTCACCCACCACAAGTCTCGATCACCCAATCTCGTGGTTTGACACCTCTTATTATTCATAGCTTCCTGGATGAATTTTTCCCATTCTAAAACTGGTCTTCCTCTTTTTCGCCTCTCAGGTGGTTGCCATTTTAAGATCTTGTGTGGCCATCTGTTTTCTGACATTCTCTGAACATGTCCGTACCACTGTAGTGCTCTATTTTCCAAGGTCTTCGTAATAGAACAAATTTTAATAATCATTCTCCATATTTCTTAATTCTGCACTCTGCCCCTGCGAGTAAGTTGTAGGCATCGTCTCATGTAGTCCATTTCCACTGTATTTATCTTATCTCTTGTTTTTGTGTTTGTGGCCACATTTCCGCTCCATAGTTTCTACTACACAATGAATATCCTTTCTTTAGACATCTTAGGATATTTTATTCCATAATATCCATGTAAAGCTTTGGGTTTTTTTCTTTCCATAATTATTCTCGATTTTATATCTACGACATCTACCGATTGTTTATTAAAGATCCAAGATATTTGAAGGTGTTACAGCTTTTCATTTTGTTCCCTTCACGTCTATATCTGTTTTTGCTTTGGGCCCAAAGCCACATACATTTGGGTTTTTTTCCAAATTTATTACTATTCCCATTTACTTTTTATTCCATTACTTTTCTTACATGTACACCATATCCTCTTCATCTTAGGGAAAGATTACCGGTTCGTCAGCAAATAGAAGGAGTGAAAGGTGTCGTCTCCAATTTTTATTCCCATGCAGAACATTTTCTGTACCAGTTATAGAGGGCTTTCTAGGTAGACATTGAAAAAATGGGAGATAACCACATCCTTTTTTAGACCTTTGTTTACCAGAAACTTCCCAGTTAACTTATCTCAATTTTTATTTAACTTCGGTGTTTTTGTAATTTTTTAACCAGATTGATCCACTTTTCTTTTATATCAACCTTTCGCATTGCTTCCCATATCTTTTTTCTTGGGCCACTATCGTATGCTTTCTGGAGGTCTCCATAAATATTCATATTTCTGCTTTTATGTTTCTCTATTACTTGTCTGATAAAGTGGATGTTACCTAGGCATGATCGTCCTCGTCTAAAACCACTTTGCTCTTCACTCAATACAGGTTTATCTTCTTCAAGTTTTTTACTTAGAATACTAGAAAACAGTCTTGCTGTTGACGTAATGACACTTATTCCCCTGTAATTCGCACGTGATTGTCTGTCTCCTTTTTTAAATATAGAAGAGATGTAGGATGTGTTCCATTCAAGGGTGGATTCTATCCTACTTCTATCTTATTGAACATTTTCTTTAGGTGTTTGGAACAATATATTTTCTTTATTCCTATATTGATATTTCCGTAAGTAAGATGTTTGGTATATATTTTTTGTAATTAATCGACAGAAATATTCAGAGAATACAGCAAAAAATACATGGGAAAAATATGAAACCTTCCCAAAATTTATTAAGTGGCAGAGAAAATATTTTTAAAAATTGTTCCTTTTTTGTGTGAACCTGTATATAATTTAATTTAGTGCTTGAAAACATGTATTTTTGAAACAGAATTATGCAAGAAGCATTCAATAGATAAGGAAGTGAAACTAACGTCGCATAAGTTGTCTTATTGTGAAAACTCCTATTCATGTTCTAAATGTGACATAATTTAATTAATAGTTTGGTTGGGGGCATGAAAGTTGAACAATTCTGTAAGGAAATGGTAACGAATTTACAGGGCAAATTCAATAATAAGTTTTAATTCCAATTAATTGCCCTGAACAGAAGCTTTTGTAATACTGGAACTGAGAAGAAATACATTGAAAATAAAATTATAAATGTGATCAAATTTAGTTCTCCTAAAGTCAAGTCAATTTGAATATATTTCCAAAACAAAAGAAATTCCTAATGCAATTTCAATATTTTATTTGAAAAATAATAAATATATGAAATTAATATAATGTGATCAAATTTAGTTCTCCTAAAGTCAAGTCAATTTGAATATATTTCCAAAACAAAAGAACCTGCCCTCTCACTATCATCTATTCTATTTGCCCCTATTATCATTGCCCCCACCGTTGGGCAGCTTGTAATCGTTTCGCTTCCTCCACTTGCATGCCGGGTTTCCCTACTCCTTTCTATAAACCGCCCACGTCGGTGGTCACTTGCCAATAGGTTGGGCGGCCTCTCTCACCACGCCGTCACGTTATACCATTACGTTAATAAGTTACCGCCCTGCTCCTGGCCATGCTTACCCCAACAAACCAGCCCGACATTAGCCTCGCGTTGGGTTGCCACATATAATAACGCCACCTGCTCACAATTGCCCTCTGCTAGCTTACCTGGCCTTGCCTTTCACTCACCTGGGCGTGGTCTGCGGTGCGTCTGTACAGACGCGAGCAGAATATTATTGCACCGTTCACGCGCGTGGATCGATCTAATGCTACGTAAATGATTGCGAAAAACATATTGATTTGCGAATCGCGGCCCCCAAAATAACCATGAAGTTTATTCAATCGCCTCCGTGTCATGTTTTCTTTTTGTTTTTATTTGTTTTACGCTTGTACTAGTACCTCTGACGCACACATCAACTGTAGCATCAAAAACAACAACAAAATAAACATTTCTCTCCCCTCAATACACAATACATAGATATATATACTCTTTCATTCCCCACGCAAACTATTTACAACAACAAACAAATACCATTCACACATATAACTAAACACAGAATGCATTCTGTCGAGATTTCCGTCTTAAATCTACAATTACACGACTTGGTGCTACGACGGAAGCTCTTCAATCAAAACAAACCAAACAAATATGTCAAAATACTTTGGCTCACGTATGCACCTGACTTGCCTCTGCGACGAATCTGCCGTGTCTGAGGTGATTATTCTGCCAAACAAGCGCCTCCGTTGTCATAATCTCTTCCAGGAACATCGCATACGCATCACAGTTCACTCATAGTGTCGGAGTTCACGCTGCCATCTTTTTTTATAAACGCTTCAGGTGTAAAACTCATGAATTCCGAATCAAGCTCCGCCTCTAATTGTAAATGCAACGTCGCGCTCCCCACCGTGCGAGATTTCTCATACCGCCGTTTGCTCGCAAGTCAGCGGGCGTTCCGAATTTCAGAATAGTTCGAAAATTCCTTTACTTTTATGAAATTTTCTTTTTCGACTATTACACAACTTGTGCAATAAATATTCACGATTTTCTTCCGGATGATGTTCCATAACTTCCACACTTTACAAAATTTTCGAAATCCCGCCTACACGCCAGACACACATCCTGCCTTCACCAGTCCAGGGCACATTCTTACTGAATCTTCTTCAACCTAACGTTATTCTTGCTCTGGCATACCGATCGCTCGATGTGGCAGTCAGCGTCACCTTGGTTCTCTCAAAAATATTTATTTAATTCTAACGTTTTCCAGAAACACTTTATTTCCGTTTTAGTTTTGATAAATTCTCCCAGCTTGATTTTCCTAAATTTGATGTTCTCCTCTTGTTTTCTTTTGGTCAAATCCTTTTTATTTCCCTGTTTTCCGTTTTTGAATGTGAAATGGAGACACTTTTCATTTATTCACTTCAATCATTTCTTCTGGCTAAGCACCTGCTTGAATTAATTTATCTATTTTATTAAACTTTCGATACTTCCCCGTCAAGATATTTAAATGGGATAGAATTTACATGATGCAATGATTTTTCTTCTTTTACACTTTGAAAGTCTTAAGATATGATATCTCATCGCATTTTTCTTGCAGTATTCAAGCCTTTTTCTTTATAAGCGTTTCATCCCATCAACAATGGACTCCATTAATATTTTTCCTTAACACCAAATAACACAGAAATACGAAAATTTCAATAACTTTTTATTACCTGACGCGGTTTTCATTAGGTTCTTTCAAAATGTTTCTGATCACAGCCGGATCTATTGTTTATGGTCAAACTCCTCGCACAAGTATCGGGTTCGCTTTATTCTCTTCCCTCACTCCAGTTTTATTTTTTACTATAAGCGTCTTTTGCTGTAAATGTGTTTTGAACTGTTTATCATCCAAATGCACACCATTGGGGATCGTGTAAATCATTACCAATATAAATAACATTTTTAGTTCTAAGGTCCAGGCAACTTTAAAGAGGCAACACATTTAAGTTTTTTCATTTGTAAGATAATTAAATAATAATAAATATTTTTTCTGAAGAACTGTTTTATTTATTTCAATGTTTACATTTTTCACATTAATATTAGTTATAAAGCAAAATAATTGTATAAAAATGTAACATTTTACTTTTACGTCCTCAATTTTGTAAGAAACAAAGTGGTAAATGCAAAATTTTGTATAATTTTAGATTTTAAAGCCAGAGTCTGCTTTAGTTGGACAACTCTGCATTCCATTTGATCCTTTCTTCATACCTTTGGCAGAAGTTTCTTTTGCATTAAAGTCTTAGATGCAATTGTGGATGATGCGTCCTGTGATGAATCTGGGGTTGCATTGTAATCGTCATTATTGCAATCAGAATCATATATTTTTCTGTAAGTTTTGAATTAATTAAAAAAATCATTAATACAATGTAAGTAGGTTCAGAAAGAGATTGCATTCCTAGTGTAATTAGCACCTCTCGATTATCCAATTACACAAAGGGTTGTGGGTGAGCAGAAAATAAATTTGAAATTGCTCCATACCTCAATCAAGAGCCACTGGTTATGTTGAATTTATTTAATAAGAACTGAAGTGAAGGATGCAAGGAAAAATGAATATGAAGTTGGAGACACTTTACTACTCTCCATAAAGCTCTAATCCATGGCACTTTCTTCCTCAGTAGGAAATCTTAACATCAATATTAAGACATCATGAACAACTTCCCAACCACGTATGACCTAATTCTTGAAATAACACTGATGTAAACAAAGAAAATGGTTCTATAATTTATGAATCATCAAACTGAAAGAGTACGTAAGTAAACTCATTTAAATGAGAAGAAAGACTTTTTCACTTGCTCACTCTTTGTAGTGCAGCCATGCACATTGCAGATTTTTCATTTTATCCTGCATGAAATAACGACTTGAGCTTAAACCATTAAAAAGAAGTTAACGATTAAAATCTCATCCAGGTCCAATCTCTCCCAGTGGTGTACCACATGGGTCGAGATGAGGTCTAAGTTTCAGTTGTTATCTACCAGTACCCAGTAGTGAAGTGCATGCCAGATGTAGAGTGTATGTAAGGGATAAGAATAGAACAAGAAGGAAAGATAGTGCGATGTCCGTGGCCCTTTTGGTAGAGTACTACTCTGAAATTCGCTTGGTGTTGACAGGAGAAACCACGGAAAATTACCGATCAGAGCAGCCGGCCGCTAGAATTTTCCTCCAGACAGCGACTGAATTCGACCTAGCTGAAAGCTGAGGTAATAAATCCTGCCGCCGTAAGTTCAGTTCAGAGACTTCGGTCAGAGGCGCTGCGGTAGGCGTCAGTTGATGCACTGAGCTACCGCTCCCGGTATTATTCTCGAAAATTCTACCTTCCAAATTACTCGCTGCACTTCCTGAGAAATCAGTTCCTGCCCCCCCCCCAAAAGCAAAGAAAGATTGATCATTATGACGTGCTCAAATGCGATCGGTACACATAAGATCAAAAAGTTTGGATGAACCTGATTATTTGTTTTTAATGGTTTTTCCATGAACTCGTACTAAGTCGCCATGAATTTTAGAAAAATATAACTGCAGTAACTAAAACTATTTCTAACTGCAAAAAAGGCATATTTACTTCAATTCATATTCTTAAATATGAATCTGTTCGCTCACACATGCTGACATATAATTAGTTAAATAAAAGTGAATCTATTAACCATAAAACTTTCAATTATTCATCCGAACCTTCCCCCATTCCTTCAGATAATCCACGTTCTATTGTACTTGCTATTTTCGCCAGCTAGACTGAAAACTACACTTGTCATTCCCTCTTGTCCACACAATTATAGTAATTGTTTTATTTCAGTTTGCAGTATTATTCATTTTGCGTCTTATGTTGCAACTCGCGACTCAACTGAAGGAGTCGCAAGAACCGACGTTTTTTACTCGAGACGACACAGACAGCGGAAACCTATCGCACCTGCCGTGCAGCGGTTGCATGTAAGTGCTCGAGCGAAATCGTTTTCCGCAGGTCTCTACTACAAGCGCTCGAAAAATCTTTGTTGCCCGAAACGCCGGATCTGTTTCTCCGTTTGATTTGGTGTTCGATTTGATCCTCGCGAAGCCTGCTTCCCTTCCGGTCGCCGGTGTCCTCCAGTCTCTGAAGGCTTCGAAGCGGAAGGAAACGTCCACGAACAAATTTTCCGCTGTCGCACCGGTCTGTCTGGCTTCAGCGTCTTTCTTCTACTGTCACCACGGCACTTCAGTAGGGAGGGCAACATCACCTGATATTATGCTTGAAACCCATTTTCAGCTCACCATATTTCTCCTGCTTCATGTGTCGCTCCTGCCTGGCCCAAACCTCGCCCCCACCCCGCCCCCCACCCTCCGCAATCTTACCACTCCACCCCGCCTGTCTCACCTTGTCTCTTGCCATATGATGCTCGCACTTGCCACTTTGCTACCTCTCTTTCCACGCCATTTCTGTCTCTCACCCTCACTCCCGCCTTCCTGCCTCGCTCCTCCCTGCCCCGCCTCTCTGCTTCACCTCTTTCTTTTATCTATTCCACGCCCCCAACCACGCCCATCCCTGTCCTCATGTTCCCTCCCCACCCTGCCTCTGCATCTCCTTCTCCATGCCTGCATAAAGTGCTCTGCCCCACCACCCTCCTGCTCCAGCCATCCCTGCCTCACACCTCCATCCACTCCTCTCACCGCCCCCATGCCACGTCTCACATCATGCCCGGCCTCCATGCCCCGCCTAGCTATTCCAGTTTTCACCTGTCTTCCTCTCGCCTCCACCTCTCTCGCTCCAACGCGCTTGTGTAGGTCATCCACCTCCCCTCTGCTTTTTCCTCGTTTCGCCTACGTCAGCTCATGACTTCTCTCGATCTCAAAATAATCCCATTTCTGACTCACTTGCCCTGGCATCGTCGCATATTCGCCACGCCACGACTACGCCACCACGCCACCGCCCACCCGCGCCCACGCCACGCCACGCCCGCACGCCCCTCGCCCACGCCCGCACCTCGCCCACGCCACGCCCTCGTCACGTCCCGTCCACGCCCGCCCACGCTCGTCCACGCCACACCCACGCCACCACGCCCACGCCGCACGCCCGCGCCCACGCCACGCCACGCAACGCCACGCACGCCACGCCACGCCACGACACGCCACGCCCGCCACATGCACTTACGCCGCTCACACCACACACGCCCACGCCATACGCCACGCCCACGCCGCCACGCCGCCCGCCCACGCCCACCCGCCCGACCACCCGCATACCACTCCACGCCGCCCACGCCACACCGCCCCACTACCGCCACCACCACTCTTGCCCACACCCACCCCACGCCGCCACCAACGCCCGCCCACCACGCCACCACACGCCCGCCCGCCACGCCACGCCACGCCGCCCACGCCACGCCCCACGCCCACGCCCACCCACGCCCACATCACACCCACACCCACGCCCACGCTCACGCCCGCCCACGCCATGCCGCCACCGCCACGCCACACCGCCACTTACCCACGCCCACGCCCACCCACGCCCACGACCACGCCACGACCACGCCCACGCACACGCCACTCCCGCCCGCCACGCCCACACACACCCGCCACGCCGCCACGCCCACACCAACCCGCCACGCCACGCCCCACGCCCACGCCACGCCCACACGCCCGCACCCACGCCACGCTCACCCACACACCCGCCACGCCATGCCACGCCGCCACGCCACGCCACGCCCACACCCACGCCCGCCACGCCCACGACCACCACGCCGCCACTCCCGCGCCCACGCCCACGCCACGCCCACACCCGCCCACACCACGCCACGCCCACAACCCACGCTCAAGCCGCCCGCCACGCCACGCCACGCCGCCACCGCCCACACCCGCCCACCACTTTACACCCACGCCCACGCCGCCACGCCCACGCCACGCCACGCCACGCCCGTTCCCTCCCAGACAACATGGCACACCACTCAATTACAAACTGCCCCTCCTACATACGTCTCTTCACGCACCTCCCCGACACTCCACGACACGCCCTTCCTAGAGGGGATCCGACACACCTCTTCCCGACACGTCATGCCCCTTTGCGGCATCCCAGGACAAACCATACTCTTCCCGCCACTGCGCCACGCGCCACCACAATACAACACACCATTCGGTGCCTGAATCGCACGGATCAAGATAGGTTACGACGCTACGCGATGCGTAAAATCTTGTCCCATGCACGTCCCGCTTCTTCACCCGAACCCGCTTCGCCATCTTCTGCCTCGTCTTGACTGACTGCACACACAGCTTTGTCGTTCCCATATCGCACTTCCTCCTCCCTCAAAATGCACCACCTTTCCCCTGAGGACTGGAAGACAATTTGGTGCCTCAATGGGGCCACCGCCCTCCACAATTCCAACATAAGCGTCCAATTAATCTATGCGGCCTCCAATAAAAATGTGTTGACTTTGTGAGGTGTGGCTCCTCACGACTAAAAGCAATCAGTTGTTGGCTTTTGCATTTCGGAACAACTCTGAAGGAATGTGGTCAGTTCATCACCAGCAAACCTAAGCAGACATTTGCAGACTTTCATGATCGTTTCCATCGAAATTCAGAATTATTTGACATTTATTTTAATTTCCCTTCTTGTTACACATTAAAGGTAGGAATTCCTGGGCCACAATTTCCAGAATGGTTAATAGTATTTAATTATAAGTGAAATTTCCAGTTACTTTTACTAATTTTGATGCAGGAAAGGGCAATATAGACGTATAGACTTTCCAATCAAACTAATTCCATTTAGTTTTCATTAAGATAATATAAAATTTCTAATTAATTTTTAAGTAAGAATATTATATACATATACTACCTTCAGATCACACCAACTATGGGCCTGCCCACTGCTTTTAAACGGTTCATGATATCGAAGAGAATGTTTGGAAATGCAATAAAGCGGAATAACGGGGCAAGCACAATGCCGTATATTGTTTGAAAAATTTTTGGTTTTCTGGAAATTTAATAATATTTGATTTTTAAATGGAACTATATATTATTCTCATCAGCAATGGACAAAATTAGATGTTCTGACGATTGATTTTAAATTAAGTGGACAATATTTTCTTTAGCAGTCGCATCCGCGACCTTCATGGAAGGAGGCCTTCGCCACACCCAGAGAGTGTACTACTGAATGGCCGTGTATTGTGTCCACGTTATTTCGCAACAATTTTATGATCATCAAACATTTCTTTACATATTTAATATATGGATATTGGTATATACCAGAGCAGTGAACTCAGACACAGTGTGACCGATCTCTATGGAAGTTGGCACATCTGCGTGTTTTTTTACGCAGAAGAATTTTATTTGGTTAATTTCGTGATAACTCCATTAGGCGGCGCTGCAGCAAACGATGGCCCTTCAGTTAAATGCAATTTCCAATCTACCTGTTAATGAAACATTTACAACATTTTTAGGACTGACATTGCGTTTGCGGGCTATGCAATGTCAGTCCCAATGAGAATCAGAGAAGAACAATGGTCCCAACGACTACGACATTTAGAGAATAGTCGGGTATAGCCCAAACAATCATTTACAAGCAAATGACCTTTGTTCTCTGAACGTCGTGGACATTGTACCCTACGAATACGCACGTGGGCGATATAGTTTTCCATGACTCTAAATTCGGCGGCGTTTTCTTTCTCTAGATTCCCCTTATTAGTTTTCTCAAGGCCAACGTCTCCTGTATTATTCTTCTGCGTGTGCGTGAGGGGGAAGATTTACCTTAAAAACTTACAAAATTCGATTTTTAAAATATTATTTTCTTAATTATATTCTATTCTCTTAATTATATTTTAGTGAAAAAATATTTCGATTTCTGCAATAGTTTTCAAGTTATGATTTGATAGGTCGCTGCATGAAATAACCTATTAAGCGTAATGAGTGGCACAAAGATCAGGCTTTGACCTTTGATTTCCAAAAATTATAATTTTGCAGATATTCCGTTATTATAAATTTCCATTAATAAAATGTAAGTTACCTTATAAAAAGGTTCCCTTAGAAAAAAAATTCCCTTATAAAAAAATGTCCCTTATAAAAAAAAATTCCCTTATAAGAAAAGTTCCCTTAAAAAAAAGCTATGAAATTTTTAGGATGTATTTCACCAAGTATTATCTACAAAACCACGCTAAATTATACAGTTTAGATCGATGTTTTTTGTGATAAAATATTATAAAACTGAAAAACTATTTATAATCAATGTATTAATTTTGGGTTCAAACTAAAAATATTATTTATACACAGATGTAAATTAAAGAGTTTTGTAAATAAGAGTTGTGATTATTGCCAACAAAATCAAAGAAATATTTTAAAAATCTTCAAAATTAAGTGAGTAATCAGGGAAACACTAAGTCAGTGCATGAAAAACTGGTTGAATTTTGATTTTTCACGACAAAAAAAATTAAAGTTAAAAGCAAATTTTTCCTTCAAGAAAAAAAGGTATATCTGAGTGTCAGTTCATTTTCACTGCTGTGAAATATGATTTTAATAGAGAAAAAAGTGGAAAAATGTATGAGAATTTAACTGCTGTAAGCTGTAACTTCCCCTTTTAATGAAACTTTATCCATTGAGGTAAACAACTTAGTGAATTGGAGCAGAAAATCTGTCGGCTGCATTTTCATTCCATACTCTTGATCAATAACAGATTTCAATGGATGAACGAATAAACCAATAGGAGATTATATTAAAATAATAGGAAAGGAACATGGGATGTGAGTGGCAATATGCAGAAAACAATAGTAGTAAATCACATGGTAATACAAAATTGAATTATATTTGGTTTAGCTTCATTTTTCAGCTGATACACAAATATGAGTATTAAGTTTGTTGCATTTGTAATCTTTTATCTGCAGTGAAGTATCTATGAGGTTTTATGGAGCTTCAAAAGAGTATAAATTTAAATATATTGAAGATTACCACCAACACCAACAAGGTTTTACAATGGTATACAATTCAATTTTTGTTGTACCTAACAATATTGTTTACATCAATTCACTCAAATATATCTGTTTTTTGGGCAGGGGTGCGACATCCAAAAAAGTGATTTAACCAATGTATTTAATCCTGTAACGTTCATTTTATACGCTGCGTATGTATGCATGCATGCATGCGGTACAACACAAAAGTATATGATAAATATACTCATTATTTTTAATGACTTTTATAAATTTTACCGTCTTATTTCACGGCAATATGAAACTCATATTTATTTAATTTTCGCAGAAAATATGTTGAATTCGCATATTAAAATTTACTTTTCCTTATACTATTAGTTCTCATATTCATCTCACCACTATGTGTTTAGGAGTTCAATGAACAATCGTTACATTGAAGACTCACTTCTTTACTGCCACATTTTTGAAAATGTGTGAGTGAATGAAATGAAATGTATTGTTGCATAATCATTGACGTCGGGAACTCATCCGGGAACTCCGGGAATCCGGGAACTCATAATATTTAATAGTCTCGCCAAGGGAATTTAAACATAATGCAAATGGACGGGGTTCCTGATGGTTATAGTAGTTTTTAACGTCATTGGTCCGATAAACAACAAGTAACCAAGTTAGTCGGTTATTTCTGCTTTAGGCTGCTAATGTAGTTCAGAAACTGCAATAATATATATTTTGAAGATAAATTCGTATATTAAGTAATATATTTTCTTTTAACCGATATACTTCTACCTTCTATTTAATGCAGCGAGTTTGTTTCTATAGTTAACGGACGACAGACTATTAAATCGTTAATTGACTCAGGCTGTTAAGAGTGGCTTTTCATCCCTCTTTTATCTATTTGGTAGGCGTTAAGTGGAAGTAACTGTACACTATTACGAAAAAACTGTACAATGCCGGCCAATATAGGAAAGGACTATTTGTACAAATTGTTACCAATATCGTTCAGAAAGTCTCACTATTTTATGAAAGATTGATACTTGTTATGGTTGTCAAGACAAATCAATCAAACGCTTAGTCTAGTCTTTGGCTTTTATTTTAATGGAATCCATTTAGACTAATATGTGTGAACAATGTACACATAAATTTAAACAATGTTTGCATTTCGAATAAGGAAAACATCACAAAGGCCTTTCCTATATGAAACATCACACAGCTATTGATGAAACCGCCAGTCATTTCTCTTCACGAATATAACCCCAAAGAATGAGAAAAGTGTTCGACCGTAAAGTGTTGCCTTTGTTACCTGAAAAATTATATTTCCCTCGAATTTTCACATTTTTGATTGGCAAATTACTTGAGTTTGAAGGAGGAAAGATTTAGAAATACATTCATCAGTTGAAAACAAGATTGCATTTTTGTTTTTCACGCTTTTGAAGACTGGAAATCTTCAAATAAATATCCTCATGGATATTTTAAAATAGGGTTTGTAATTTTTAGAATCCCAAGGCGAAACAACGTATCCAAAGAGCAATTAAGCAACGTATCCAAAGAGCAATTTGTCAATTAAGAAGAAACATGGTTACATTGTTAATGTTTGGCGCTCATTGAATACATTTAAAAAATTCAAAGGAACATTGATTCCAAACATCTCTACTATAAAGAAAATTATAATATTGGCTTTTTTTGGGGGGGGAAGCCCCATGAACCTACCCCTTGACTGATTTTGTATTAAATGTGCTTTTCATAATTCTATTCTACTAAAAATATTAATACCGATAGTATGAATACAATTATTTCTGTGTTTCTCGTTCACATTATTTCAACAGTTTTTAACGCAGTATCAGGAAAATTCATGGTGTATTCCGAAAGCACTCACCTCTGCTCTCTACTTTAAAGCATGTGTTAAAGTAGTTTAGATATAAGTGTCGTAAGCATCTTATTACAATACGAGTTGAAGATTGCAAACGAGGCCGTTAGCGAGTTTGGTAACCAATCGAGTATTGTAATAAGATGTTACGACACGTATATCGTACAACGTTTATCCACTTTGTAAAATTAGTTAGATTTAATCTAAAAGATCGTCCTACGCGTTCGTTTAGTACTAACGATTTATTTTCTAGAAGTAGACACTGTTTCTAACAATGATAACAATTGAAACATTTGGTGTCAACCTCAAGCTTTGTGTATTCTTTCCACGGTAAGAGTATTTTTTCCAATATGAGTGACAGCAGCTGTGATTCTGACATCGAAATAACAGCAAATGCTGCTCTAGACACGCATTACCAGAGAAATCACGAAAAAATATGAGCGTGAATACACTTTATTTAGAGACTGAGTGCAACCAAACATATTAAAACCATTTCGGAAAAGTATGATGGCGTACTTCTCTGGTAAGTCTAAAAGAGAAACCCTCAAGTCTATGGTCACATTATTCCATGTTAAAGAGTACAATATTACTAATGATAATGTGGACATAAGTAAGTTCACAATTGATAGCTTTCTAAAAAGAAAGAGCAAGGATACATGAGGAAGAAATCAAAATATTTTCGAAAGATGACATACATAAATTTTAATGAGGCAGATAATGAAATTTATTTAATGATGAAGGTGACATTAATAGTTGGCGCTTTGGAGCTTGCCGTAGAGAGAATTGAAAATTTAGAATTAAGTGATATAGAGGATAAGAATACGTATATTATAATTAATATACCAAACACCAAGAAATTAATTTCAAGACAATTTGTTATTACTCAAGGAAGTGTCAAGGAATTCAACTGTTTGGAGACTTTTCGTCAATATTTTCGCCTTCGCCGAAAATGTCAACACGATCGTTTCTTTCTGTCCACAAGAATGGAAAATGTTCTTCGCAACCAGTTGGGATAAATACTTGGAAACATTCCAAAAAAATAGCAATGTATCTTGGTTTGAAGAATTCTGAAACTTTTCAGGACATTGCTTTGTCGATCATCTGCTTCTTACTCGCGATGCAGGACTAATGAATGTGTTAAAGAGGCACGGTGGATGGAAGTCAAATTCTGTTGCTGAAGGTTGTCGAAACATCAGTGCAAAATAAAAAGATAGCTATGAAAATTATGGAAAATATTTCGAATGTGGAATCTACAAATATTTCAAATGCAAATATAATTGTACAGCTTTAACATCTTCGGAATTACGGTATCAAATTGCAGCAAATTTGTAATTAATGTTTATAAATAAATAAGCATAGCTATTATTATAATTTGAACTCTTATTCTGTTAAAAAGTTATGTCAATAAAAATCTTTGAACAATTGTTGTTATTTTTAATAGTAGGAATCAAGCTAGTCTGGAATAACCCATTACAAAACGAGTGTCGTAATGAAGTACTTTACCGCACTGGGTGCGTAAGAGCTTCATTACGACACTGAACCTAATGTCGTAATGTTTGACTTTACCTAACCAAAGTGGATAAAGTAATAAAACAAACGCAACTCAATTTTAATAGTTTATTTCCCTTGTTTCACAACAATGTCCTTCAAACGTTTGAACTATTTTTCACGTAAAATACATTCAATATCTTGTTAACTTATAACAGTAAATAAAATTATATTTTAGTAATATTTCTAGAATGATCCCTCTGAATATGTTAAAAATATTGTGAAGGTAACATAATAGAATTGTGAAGGCTGTTTTAAAGCTTTGAGCTCCGGGCATGGTTTTGTGTCAATCAAACAAAAATGCTTAGAGTGACTTTTGTAGAAGTTTTCTACAGTGGTTTTTAATCATTATAGTTTGTTAACGAGTAAACATTTAATATTATGCACGAATTTAAGATAAAGTATGCGAGATTTTGTTGCAAGCTGATATGTGGGTAAATAAATTTTATTGCTGACATATTTCTAGACACATCACTCATTAATCAACATTTTTTGTTCTGATTTAAATTCATTATTAAATGCATTAATAATGAATTTAAATAATATTTGTTGTTAAATTCATAAAGGGACACTTCCTCTTTGGAAATTATTCTTTCTTTGTTGTAGGTAAAGGTAGCCAGGAATGTAACGAAAACTATTTTGAATCAACATTTTTTGTTCTGATTTAAATTCATTATTAAAAATTTTTCCCCAAAACCCTTTGGTTTAAAGACCATTTCCCCCTCCCTCGAAAATTTCTTCCCCATTTTCTAGTAGTTTCTCAATAGGTTAAGTTTAAAAACTGTTAGTCACAGAAATTTTAAAAAGACCAAATTTGAAAAAGGGGAAATTTTAGTGTTTTAAGTGGGGATTTAAAACTCCAAAACAATTTAAATTTCCCCTTTTTGATACTTTCACAAGAAAAAATTTGACTATTTATAACTTTATTTAAACCCAGATACATTTATTTTGAATTAAGTAGAAGGTCTAAAAGAAGATACTTTGCCCTTTTTTGTATCTTAAAGACCCAGTACTTTAAATTATATTAACAGTTTGGGGATATTTATAATTAAAAAATATTGTAAACATTTTGTCACACAAAAAAAAAGGGGGATGACAAAAGAAATTTAAACGTGTATTTGCCCTAAAACCCTGGAGATTATCAACAAAACAAATTAAAAATTTTCCTTTTTGGAATGTTGTTCTTACGTTGTTCAACGTTATAAATTGATGCCCTTCAACGGACGCCATTGGGTTTTGAAGCCCCGAGGGAAACAGAGCGACGAACTTCAATAACCCCTAAAAAGGGTGAGAAACCCCTTTTCTTTTAAATTATTCTATCACCCATTTCCTACAACCAGCTTTAAAAATGAATTGGGGGAATTTGATTGATGTTGGATGTTTTAAAAGAAGAAAAAGAGGTTTTTCAAAAAATTCGCACAGATAGCTAAACCGGCTTTGTTTTTACGGTCGGAAAAAGTCGAGCAGCTCGATTTTTACAAGCGAGATTGTTTGATGAGGGGCGCGTCAAAAGCGGGCCCTTTTCTAATAAAGTTTGATAGTTGGAGAAGATGACTTTTATTTCTTCAGCATTAAAATTTAAAAAGAAGTTTGGGGAAATATTTTTAGTCAAAAGGCAAAGGTTGTTTTCTTTGGGCAAAATGATCATTTTGGAGTCGCTTTGGTGGGGGGATAGAAGCTGGATCTGTGGACGGCGTTTTAAAAAAGGGTTTAAATTTTTCGTTTAGGGCAAACTTCAGGGCTTTCCAGGGTTTTTTTTGATTGCCCATTTGTGTTTTGACAACTTGTCACGCACCCCAGCCATCTCAATTTTTTTTAGCTGGTTCAACTAACAGCCCCGTTTAAAAACCTTTAGTAGCCATTCAAGATGTCCGTTTAAGGGGGGCCATACAAAAAAAAAAGAAAAATTTAAGGTTACGGGACTAAAACATGTAAAAAATTTAATTTTTATAAAATAAGAAAAAAGGGGGTTTTTTGATTAAAGATTGTCAAAACTTGTTTTTCGGAAAAATCCCCTTTTTTAAATACTCTTTTAATTTTTTATCGTACAGAATAAAACCTTACGGGTTGTAACCTTATTTCTTTCAATGTTTTTTGGCAAGACCGGGCTTTTGGCTTACAGAAAATATGAAAATTCTTTCAGATCTAAATTTTTCTATTATAAGGACCCTTTGATGGAAAATTGATAAAATATTCAGTATAAATGTCATCTGTTTTAAATTGTCCTTTAAAAATGTTTTCCCATCCATTAGGGAGTCACAAATTTTGTAAATATCACAAAACAAGTTTTTTTTTTCTTTTAAAAATTTTTTTCACTTTGTTCCTTTCGGGGTTTCAAAACCAAATGAGGATCCAATTCCAATTAAATGGGATGCCCAAACTTTAAAAAACTGAAATGTTTAAAAATAAGAATAGGAAAAAGATACAAGAAATAAAAATAACATAAACCTTTTGGAAAATCCATTTGTTTTAGAAAAATTTTTTTGTTCTAGATAAAAAGGTTTTGGGGCCCAAATTTAAGGTACAGTTTTAGCTGGTCTAAATTAAAGAAAAATCAAGGGGATTTTAACTACTGTTGTTTAAAAAAATTTTTTCAATCAACTTTCTAAACTAATATACTTAAAACCCCAAATTGTAGTGTTCGTTTTTTACATTTTAACATTTAACAGTTTAAACCTTTTTAAAGTGAATTTATATTTTTTGGGGTGAATTGATCAATGTTAAAAATAAAATTTGGTCTTCCTTTTTCACCCAAAAATTTTTCCAAAAGGAACCCAACATTTTGTATACCCAAAATTATTAAAATTTTATTAAATCTGAAATGTTTTTTTCGACTATCTGTAATACAAAAAAAGAGATTTGTCTATAAACGAATTTGTTTTCAGAACTTTTCGGAAATTTGGGTCGATCTAAAAAGGATAAGGGGGCCAAAAGAAAGTATACTATGTAAATGGAAAATTTTTTTTTAAAAGGGGAAGACGATTATTAATCAACAAAATAGAACATAAGGGTACCCCTTTTCCCAAAACCGCAATACTAATAAGCCAAAAAAATAAATTTAAAAGGCAATTTAAAACGTTTCATTTTAACCATAATTCTTTTGGGAACTTTTGTGCTTTTTAAAGGACAAAATGGATCGGGGTCAATAAGGGGGCCCACCCGCCTTTAAGGGGCTAAAACCTGCAGGCCTGAAATTTAGGTGGGGGCTTTCCACCATTCCTTTTCAGAGTCCCCCAGGGCCTTTGTAAAAAGGGGTTTAGTTTCCCAAGGGTTTGTTCACCCAAATTTTTTGAATTTGTGACACACGTCTGGAAAGGCGAAAACCGCCAAATCCAATTAGCCCAAAAAGGTTGGTTTCGGGTTCCTTCTGTTTGAATTTGTGAACTGATACCCCTCCCAAAGGGCATCCAGTATTGCCTTGAAAGGCCAGCCTGGGAATCTAAATTTCTTTAAAATTTGGCCCACTTAGGGTGTCCTTTCATTAACCCCAAGAAAAAGCACCCTTTTTTGGGAAAACCGGAGGCATACCCCCAAACAGTTTTATGTAAATGTTCACCCGGTTGAGTCAAAAAAAAACTCCCCCAAAATCAGAAGGGGAGAGGGGAGGGATTCGCCATGGGCCCACAAGGACGGGCCCAGCCCAGAGGGGCCCTTTGTTTTCTGATTTCTTGGGTTTAATTTATCGCCGGGATTGTAAAATTTTCAAAATGGGTAATCACCATAAGGGTAACGTAGTCTTCAAAAAAAATTTTGAGTCCCCCAAGCAAATTTTCCCCAACCCGAATGATTCCCGGGATGGGGTTGTCCAGGGGGTCCACATCGTCTTGGTCTCGTTTCCAGAAGGGCTCTGGCTGCCTCTGTTTACTTTTTGGTTTACTTATTTCCCTGATTAGTCGAATTTGGGGAATGGGTGACATCGACTGGCAGAGGGTAAGTAGTTTTTCCAAAAAGTTAAATTTAAACTAAATGAAGCCCCTTCCCCAAACCAGAATGAGCCCCCGGATAGGTGCCCGTCCGGGGGTTCCATCACCCCCTGCCCCCCGCTTCCAAAAGGGGCCTACGTTTCATTTAAACTTTTTAGGTGTACTTATTTCCCTGATTACGTCGAATTTCTGGGAAAATGCGGTGACATCGACCGGGAGAAGGCACGGGCTTCAAAAACAAATTTAGTCTCACAGCAAATTCTTCACAAATCAGAATGGTTACTAAAGGGTGTCCGCCATGGGCCCCCATCTTTCCGGGTTTTTCCCCGCTTAGAAGGCCTTTTTTTGATATTTGGGGTTTACTTACCGCCTGATTACGTCGAAATTCTTGGGAAGGGGACACGACGGGGGGGGGAAGTAGTCTTAAAGTTCAAATTTGAGTCTCACAAAGCAAATTCTTACCAAATCAGAATGAGTTACCTGATAGGTGTCCGTCCATGGCGTCCACATCGTCTTGCAAGCCCGCCAGAAGGGCCTCCGTTCTAGTTATACTGCCGCTAGGTCCTTCTCGCCTGATTACGTCGACATATTCTGGGAATGCGTGACATCGACGGGGAGTGGCAATGTGTAGTTTTTCACAAAAGTTCAAATTTTGAGTCTCACGAAGCAAATTCTTCACCAAATCAGAATGAGTTACCTGATAGGTGTCCGTCCATAGGCGTCCACTATCGTCTTGCAAGCCCTGCTCCAGAAGGGCTATTGCCTTCTAGTTATACTCGCCGCAGGTGACTTATCTGCTGATTAGTCGAATTTTCCCTTGGCGGAATGCGGTGACATCGACTGGCGGGAGGTGTAACGTAGTCTCAAAAGTTCAAATTTTGAGCCCTACCAAGCAAATTCTTCCCCAAAATCAAAAGGGTTACCTGGATAGGTGTCCGTCCATGGGCGTCCACTATCGTCTTGCGAGCCCCGCTTCCAGAAGGGCTCTCGCCTTCTAGTTATACTGCCCAGGTGTACCTTCGCCTCGATTACGTCGACTATTCTGGCGAATGTGGTGACATCGACGGCAAAAAGGGTAACGTCTTCAAAAGTTCAATTTGATCTCACTAAAGCAAATTTTTCCCCAAATGAATGTTTTCCGGATGGTGCCCGTCCTGGGGTCCACTTCTTTCCCCCCCGTTTCCAAAAGGGGGCCTGGCTTTCTGTTATACTTCCCGGGGTTCACTTGCTGATTACGTCGAATATTCTTGGGGCGACATCACCGCGAGAAACTGTGTTTAAAAAAGTTCTTTTTTTCCACCAAAAATTCTTCCCCCAAATCAGAATGACTTTTTCTTCAACTGTCTGTGACAGTTCATCCATCTTCTGTCCTATCCTTTCCTTCAAATCATCGAAAAAGCTTTCAAGTTTCATTGCAAATCGTTGTCGTTCTTCGCTGTCATCAGTAGTGTATTCGTCGCTGTTATCAGAATCATATTCTTCCTCGGCGCTCATTTTTTCTTCATTCATCCTGCAAAAGAGAATTTCTAAATTAGATATGTCATATTGTTTTGAATTTTCAGAACACTGTTAATTAATAGCAAATTAACCGACTGTAGTATCAATATTCGTCGATTACTTCAAACCATTACTCAGAAGAATTTCACAGAATTTATTTTATGACACTTAAAGATCTATATTTCTGTGTCATTATGAATGATAATTATTGTTCAACTTGTAGCGTAATTCATGTGATGAGATTTGTTAGAGTTGTATGGTCAATTTCTTAAAAAATAGTTTAAATAAAATGATTCAAAATGATACAGAAGTAAACTGATTTGAAAACTGTCTTGCATAAGTTTGAGGATATTTTTACATTTGTTAGTATGAGCAATAACAATGTTCAATACTAGCTGCAGAATACAAAGTGATGTATTAATTCCCAATCTACAAAACCTACCAATATTAGTGCCTATTTGGATCTTTTAAGTCTAGTTCACGTGTCTATTTTTATTTATTAATTTTATGGTCACGTTTTAACAACTCAAATAATAAGACATCTCACTGTCTTTACATCACTATATATATATATATATATATATATATATATATATATATATATATATATATATATATATATATATGTTAAACAAATAAAACTATTGTATCACTATTGTATTACCCTCAGCAATTCAATTTCTAGTGTTTCCAAGTTTTAATTCAATATTTTCTTGATATAGGTGCAATGCATATAGGTTTCCTTATATTTGCAGTAAATTTCTTACATTATCAAGTCCTGGGCATTCAAGAATTACATGGGGAGTAGACACTGGAGCCTATTTTAACTTTATTTTCTTTATTCCAGAGATTTTTAGTTCCATAATTTCAAAATTGTACAATACATTATTATAAAATATTTGTGGATGATCCACCTGCGCAAGAAATTAAAGAGAAAATGAATATAAGGAAACAAATGCTACAAACCAGAGCTTGACATAACTCGTTGGAGGCCTATAGGGTCTATTTCCAATCCTGAATATAGAGAAATTACTCCAAGAAAGGACCAATTTGACAGATCGTAGAAGCTCGAAACTCGTGCTGGTTAATGGATGTGCAGGGAGCCAATCCATTTGCATTGCAAACATCTGCATATGATCGCATTGATGAATTGAGCACATGAACATAACCAGAACAAGGTCCCTTCTTACAATAGTCTCTCTATACTCAATAGCTATGCATAAGTCTTGATCGATTGTTAGATATATTTATTAAAGTTCACTTTTTAAGAAAATGCTGGGTGGCAAATATGATTACAATTAAAATTAGGACAATTACAAAACTATTACAAATATTTACAATTAGAATTCAAATTCGATTTATTTAATTTAACAATCGACCGGCATATCAAAAATGCAATGACATTGTGTCACCAGCCAAAGATCGTTGTTACTTTGAAGTTATTTTGACTTCATACAAAAAATTTAATCCAAATAAAAAAACAAGCTGAAAACTCAAAACAAATTTAAACACGATGATGGGTGACAAGATTTTGGAATTTTTAACCCTGGAGCGGTACACTTGGATAATCGGACAATTAACTTTCCAGTGGAGTTCTGTGTGACCCAAATATAACGAAATAGAAAGAGTAAACTAGTATTGTTATATTGTTATACTTTCTTGGACTAGTTAACTTTCTAATGTAGCGTCATAGACTTGACTCCATGCTCCGGAGAGACAAGTTGCAAGGTATGGGAATGAGGGGAGCCAAAAATAGGCTCCCGAACAAAGTAACCCTTCAGGAAAGTCAAAAGGGAGAGGGGCTTGGAGGTGCCGAGTTGCAAATTGCAACGGAAAAGCGGCGCCTCAAGACGAGTGCGTGGGGAAAGATGACACTTGGGGAAGTCATGACTCGGGCATATATAAAGGGGTGACAAAAAAGCCTGGGTTGGGTAACGTTCACCGGTTTCCTCGCGGCGCAACACCGCAAAAACTTGGCCGGCAAGTCTGGCGCGGAAGTGCTGTAGGCACGTGTAGGTGTTCGAGTCTCGAGCACTGTGAAGTATGCTTGATACTTCCGGGGCCAGATTGTCTGCCGGGCACGCAGGTGCCATTTGCGGATTGCCGAGTTGGCTAGAAACGCAGGCGCGACCGCAAGGCGCGTGTTGGGAGGGGCTGCAGGTAGCTCCGACAAACACCTTAGAGTGAGGTCTGTAAATAGTGTACATAATTTATTGTAAATAAATTGTAAATACCCACTCGTGTCTGTTCCTTTGTGGTGTAGATCCCTACTCACGACGTTACACTAATATCTTTAGTTTAGACTAGCTCTAGTATTACCCGCGTCCTCTTCACAGCCGCTACATATCTGCGCCAATACGAAATTATTTCATAATTTCTCAATTTTTCGATCCCCAAATAATAGAACTGAAATAGACCTTTAAGAATGTTACAAAAGAGAAAAAAGTACTATATGCAAATTTTCATTGATATAATGGAAATCGTTCTTCAGAAAATGTCGTCGTTCTGAAAATGCACAATTATGAGCTCATTTCGACAAACGTTTGACTTTTCCAAAAAGCTTAATCAGAAATTGTTTGAAGAACTTTTGAACTCACATGCAATACTGCATTGAAAATGGGCGTAATATAAATCTCTTAACAATGTAGAATATTTCAAAAATACATTTGTCTCATTTAAAAATATTCAAAATATATAAATGAAAATGGCGTCATGTCATTTTATTAAGTACATTTAATACTATCTGTAAGAAACTTTACAGAAAAAAGTGTAACTGTTCTTGAAACGTTTGTGAAAATGCGGAAATGTGAGCACATTTTTACCGAAAAGTATTGCATTTGAGAAACTTTATAACATATCATTTGTAGCACTTGTACTGGAAAAAGTTACAGTGTGTACAAAGTGCTGGTACTGAAAATATTAACGACGTGAGAGATACTTAAAAAATACTAGGGTATATTTAAAAATCAAAAGAATGCAGCAAGATGGGGTTTATACGATTTTTTTCAATGCATGTAGCGCTCTCCGTACAAGCAGTTTCAAGAAAAACGTTAGAGCCGTTTAGTTTCTGCTTTTCATGCTGAGACAAATAATGTTTTTGTAAAAGAGCCTTAATGTCGTGTAGTTCTTCACGCTAAACAAGGCTAATGAAAAATCGGCAAGGATAATAAGACTTGGAGGCCGATGATTAGGGGACGGATTTAATGAAATGTTATTTTTTCCCCTTTGACTTTAGAACAATGCCGTTTAGTATAGAAATTCATTTTATGTTATGACAAAAGGAAATTTCCTCTTTTTATCGGTCATCTTGAATTTTTTGTCGAATTCGACTAATATGTCATTTTTTTACGTTTTCCGTCATTTTTGCTGATTTTAACGATTTTAATGTCATTTTTAATGGTACTTGCTTCAAATAATATGTACGAGATGCAACAAATATTCTTCACAGAATTACTCAGTAGCCTATTCAATTTTTTCACTTAGAAATTGTTTTGACAGCCGTTTTACATTACTTTCGTAATTCTTGTCACTTATATCAGCACCATTTCCAGTTTGGCCGATTTCGGTATAACTCAAGACAGATTTCCTGGTAAACAGTCTAAACCAAAACGTTGCAAGCTGTGTTCACTCGAACGAATTGAAGAAGCCTCAATTACATCAGTAACATATTTAACAGCTGGAGTTGTTCATTCGAACTGGTTTTGATAAGAATTTTTAAATCTTAACTTTTCTATTTTAGGGAATTTTTAAAGCATTTAAAGAGAATTTTATTGATCTTTTTTGGCCATGTTTAAGTTCATCAAATTCCGCCCCCTACTGATGAATATTCAGGACGCCAACACAATCAATAGGAAAAGAAAAGAATTCTCTAGAGTAATCAGTGCCCCTGGAAACGAGTTAAATAGTATTGTTTTAGACATTGTTTTAGAATTGATAAATCTCAAAGTAATTTTCGTATTATTTATTATTTAAAGTTAAAGTTGGTACATATATTTTGGGTGAGTTGTAAAATACGCATAAACAATGAAAAGAAATCTAGGTAGCATATATACTTTTTATTTAAGAAAAAATAAGAGCTAGAACGAAAGCTTCATAATATTACTTATTCTGAAGGGGGGGTCTGAGTCATTACTGGGAGGTCTCTAATGCCTATAAATAACCACAAATTGTGAGAGAGAAACGTTTATTATGTTCAGAATTTACGAACGTAATATAATTAGCCATCATATTACAATAACAGAGTGGATATTTAAGTAACTAGGCCCACAGGTTTCTTAACCAATGGAATATTGTAACAAGGTGTTACGATACCAGTATCATAAAACATTTTTTCCCATTGTATATTTTTCTCATTTGATCACTACAACCCGTTGCATAATGATATTCATTACGATATAGATTTCATTATGATAAAAGTTCTTGATCTGTCATAGAGAATTTTACAAACAAAGTACTGATATTTAATTAATCATTGAGAATAATACTAGTAAATATTTCTCTTGATTGCGTAAATTGTATTTAATATTATATTATGCTTGTCAGTTTTAATTTATTTTATCATTAACAATATTTACGAGAAATATTATTATATATATATATATATATATATATATATATATATATATATATATATATATTTGACTTGCGCAGTGGTAGTGATAAAGGGAACATTTGACTGACGTTTAGATCAGAACGCAAATCATTTTGTGTTCAACGTTGCTACCATGTGATTTCCCTTAGAAACTGGCCAATTCTTTAGACTGAATGGTCTAGTGAATCAGAGGTTACGTTGGAATCTCCAGAAATAAGAGAAAAGTGAAAATGGTGACCTCAGAATTATTTCCGCAACTTTTGTACTCGTTAGCAAACGGGCTGGTGAAAAATACGAATAACCAGTTCACTGGATTAATGGAAGAGTTTCCACCATAAACTTCCGATTTACCAACTAGTAATATAAAATTAGTCGTATTGTGGGTTAGCAGGGATTTTGAAGCGGCAGTAGCCAATAGAGCACTAATAAATTAGTAATATAGTAATAGAATTACTATTAAATTGTAATAATACTATGTGTAGTTTTGTGTAAAACTAACGTTTAAATCTACCACGTAAATGTTGATTGACTGGTATCACAACCTTCATCTGTTCACACTGTAGAGAACCGATTCCTTTAAGAGAACGAACTTTTTTGGTGTCAAAGTATCTGAAACTCTCGCTTAGTGAGCTGGTATACGTATAACGGAAAAGGTCCAATTATTTTAATTAAACAATAAATAAATATATAAATTATTTGAAATAAATAAATAAATAAATAAATAAATAAATAAATAAATAAATAAATAAATAAATAAATAAATAAATAAATAAATAAATAAATAAATAAATAAATAAATAAATAAATAAATAAATAAATAAATAAATAAATAAATAAATAAATAAATAAATAAATAAATAAATAAATAAATAAATAAATAAATAAATAAATAAATAAATTATTTTAATTAAATAAACTAGTGGTGCTGTAGAATGACGCAGACATTTTTCGCACTTATTAGTTTTCTAAACTTTTCAGTCTCGACTAGCTTTTGGGTTATGCCTTTTTTCCTTTTTCGCCTGCCATCTTTTGGCCCCCAAAGAACATTCTTTTCACATTTTCTCATTTTTTTTGTCTGCCAAATGAAGAACTGAAACCACAATACACTGATTACTATAACAGAAATGTAAACTCTATGTGCCACAGAGATGGCCGAGGTTGCTAATTGGTGGGTGCGGACTCAACACTTTGGAGAGAAGTTCCCTGGTTCGAGTCTCTCTCCGTGTTAATTATTTGTCTCTTTTCTCTGTTGCCGCAGAAAATAATTAAGAATTCTAGAAACTTTATTGAAAACCACTTGAAGTAATTTTAATCGCAAATACCGTTAATTACGATAAATAAACTGGAAGTGTGAGTATGTGGTTTAGGAATTTTCAACTTTTATACAATTTTGCACATCTCTTATCGGATTTGTAATACGTATGTACCATCAAACCAGTGTTTTCTTTGTTGTTCATGTGTATAAACTGATGTAAATAAAATACTCAATACATCAACATTAAAATTTAAATACATAACCAGTGCCAATGGGATCGACTTATATATCCTTGAAAGCTGACCAGGGAGTAGTCTTATGGCATCAAATCATGTCATTGTAGTGCGGGATCGGGACGTGCTAGGTTGAAGTCATGACGATAGCAGAATTTTCGACACTAGCTGGATAGCTAGGTCGAGTCCTTTTGCTAGTTGGAAAAGAATTCTACTGACCGGTTGCTTTGATTGGAGGATTTCCGTGGTCTCTCCGATCAACACCAGGCGGATGCCGCGAAACAATGCCTACGAAAAGGACCGCATGCGATCTTTTTCCCCATTGCTTTTCCTGTCTTACTCTTTACTTACACTCGCACCAGAAATGCCAGGAGGCTCACACTTTGTTCCGGCTAGGAGTATAGCCCTCTGGTTAGAAGCACCCAGTGGGGAATATCCTGCTAGCCGACGGTAGGTCGGCGCTTGATTTAGCCAGCCAGGGCGACAAGAGCACAGCTACCTCCCGAGCAAAAACATATACAATACATTCGGGACTCGTGACCTTAGGAGTTGGCGCAACCAGAATCAATCAATCTATCTATCAGCCTATCAATGTAGTTGTATAATATTGCGGAGCATTTAAAACCAATGCGAGAAAGTATGTGTTTCCGAAGCACCACTAGTTTTGTCACAAAAAATTCTCTGCCCTAGTCGTGAATCTTGTAGGGAGAAATATAGAAACAGGAAAGTAGCTGCAGCTTATGGTCTGACGCTCATCTTGTCCTACCCGACGTGGCCTACCACGGGGTGAAGATTGGCGGTAAAGATAAGCCACATTACCACAACAAGAGCAGGATGATTGCAACAGCACATAAACAGTCCTACATTGGGCCGATATTAAAAGATGTCAGTGCTGGGACCCAAATTTTGTTCGCGTTACGGCGAAATTCCTGTTAAGTGGTACGTGCTAGCGAAGGACTAAAAAAATTGGACAGGATCATATCCAGAAAGTATTTCAAAGGAAAGTTAACCATTCGTTAATTATTTTATTTTTTCTGTTGTTATTTTAAAACTAGTAGTGCTAAAACAGCACTATGTTTTGCCCGTACAATTACGTACAAATTTTCGAAAAATTGTACGTGATATGTTTTTTTAATATATCTTTAGGGAACAGATTTCATTAAAGGAAAAATTATCTATATTCATTGTAGTTTTTAGGAAGACGTCGAAACAATTTTGAATTTTTGCAATTTTCGAAATTCGTTTTTTCATTTTTCAGTGTTTAAATGAAACTCATTGCATCATTCTCTAATCCGCATCATTCTCTTAACCGTCCTTCACGCTATCCCACAACAAAATGTAATAAAAAATGATGGAGCCACTTTTTTGTAAAATCTTGAAACTTTCTCCAGGAGAAAAAAAGTACCCCACAAAATTCGTTTTCATATTCAAGGGGCCGCGATACTAGCCCAATCGATTGCGGAAAATCAAATTTGAAGAAAATTCTCTGAACGGTTTAGGCGCTAGCGTTGTTTACAGGCGAACAGACGTTTTCCACGTCATTCAAGTTTCGACATCAAGGACCCACGAAACATGGATTATATCCAATGGCGGCTCGTGGTATTCGCACGTTCGCATGTGCACACCCAAATAACTGCGATGCAATGTTTCTTAAACATTTTTTAACATGAAGAGAATACAAGACCTCTCAGAGCGTTTCCAAAACATGGTATTTCAAAACACGCGCCGTTCAGAAGCTGCGATTCACTGTTCGCCGCCAATGCCCTTCGTGACAGCAGGCTAGAGCACACTCGGGAAATGCGAGCGAGCAGACGTAGTCGGTGGCTCCTGCGGGTCTGAAGGGGGAAGAGAGACGCCAGTGAAACACGGGCGGTTGGAGCGCACTCCGGACCGTGCGGATTTTACTGCGCAGGCGCGACCTCTGGAAGTGCCTTGACATGTGAAAATATAACACTCGGCTAGCACAAATTTTTTAAGAGAAGTAAGTGTGGCATTGATTGAAGAAAGTGTGAGATATCTCTCCACTTAAATGAGCTCTCCCCCTTCCAAAGCAATTCTTGGGTAGCGCGCGAAACGCAAACGGAAACGTATTGCTGTGCAGCGTTACATTTATAAGTATTGTGTTAATCGAATGTTCTTTGCACATTTTAAAGGAAGTTGCAATTACAAATTTCCTAAGCATGTGAAAAACAAAATGTATGGTGTAAACGTATGTAGGAGGCTACTTATTAAAATTAACGCATTAAAATGCGTTTTGAAAAACCGAAGTTAGAGTGTTCGTTTTTCTGTGAAGTGTGTTTGTACAACTGACAATGAATAGCGTCGAAAATACTAAAATAACATCAATGGAAAAGTCACAGACAAAATTGTTGAAAAGAAACAGCATTAATTGAAGCACAGACTTTGTGTTTCGTCAGTCAGTGTAGACGGCAAACTATCCAGATTTTTTGAGTATTGGGTATAGAAATTTGTATTTTTAAGCTTAAATTTGTACAGCGAGTTTATGGAAAATACTTCATAACAAAAGTGCGAATAAAAAGGTTTCGAATCAACGTGTTTCTTGGCACCCTTTCAAAAACGTTCTGGAAGTGCCGAATCATGTGGTAACACGACACAAGTAGTAAATATTTCGGAGAAAACCTTGCCGATGAAAACTCAGGAAACAGATGTTGTGAAAAAGTAAGTCCAACCTCGTTAGTGATAAAAGGAACTATTCAACATGTTATCAAACTTCATAAGATGCCTTGTTTCTAATTGTCATTATCATTGTAATGAATCTATGTGTATTCTTGTAATGTATGTCTGTATGTATGTGTGTGTATGTGTGTGTGTGTGTGTGTGTGTGTGTGTGTGTGTGTGTGAGAGAGAGAGAGAGAGAGAGAGTGAGAGACGAAGGGAGAAAAGAGAGGCGTTGCACACCCTAACAGTATGATCACAAGCCGCCACTGATTATAGTTAAACCACGTGTTGGAAGATGTTATTTGTAAATTTAGCAATTGGATTTATCCTCTTTTTGTTATCAGGGACATGTCGTATGAGTTTCTCTGCCAAAAATTCGACGATTTTTCCCGCAGCATTACATAACATTTTCTGTACTGCGTAAGCGGTAGCGAGAAAATGAAATTAGTAAAATTACAAAAAAATGTTAGCTGGAGGAAGGAAAGCAGGAACGTTTCCCCCACCACCACCAGTGTAGCGGATGCACGGAGGGGGGACATGGGCGCCATGGCCCCATCAAAAGACCTAGAGTTTTCGTGTGCTATCTTTCTTTATTTGCGAAAATTTATTGATGTTGTTTACTGTTAGAATAATGTAGTTATTTAAAACAATATTGTATTGTATTATACATACCCTACATAAAAATATACAATATAATAACAAATATGCTTATCTATATATTATATATTATATATTATATATTATATATTATATATTATATATTATATATTATATATTATATATTATATATTATATATTATATATTATATATTATATATTATATATTATATATTATATATTATATATTATATATTATATTACATTAATATATAAAGACAGAAGTGCGTTGTCTTACAGCGCGTTAATCTCTGAATCTACTGAACCAATGCCGATGAAACTTTTGTGCTTTCTTTTGAAGGTCTGGAGTACTATACTTGTAGGCTATGATTTACATAGCATTTATTTGAACTGCAATTGGGTGTGACCAGTGGCGTTAGTAATATGATACAATAATAATAACACTTAACATTAATAATAACAACAATAATAATAATAATAACGATATTAATAATAATAACAATAATAATAAAGAAAGTACAGTACCAAGCCGAACATGCAATAATCATGCTATCACTAATATTAATTATTATAACAAATATTTCAACTCGTATGATATATAATAATTATAATTATATGTCAGTGATGCTAATTCTTCAAGCTACATAAATATTAGCTAAATTTATTGTTTAATTCATTGATCGCGTTCACTACAATTAACTGCACGACACTGCACTGCACAACACTACACTACACTACACTACACTACCACTACACTACACTACACTACCTGTGTTTTGCTTTGATTTTTATTGACACTACATCGCACTTACCGCACTTCACAGCACTTCACCGCACTTCACCACACTTCTGACACTTACTCATTTAATGTCTATTACTATCATATTGTTAACTTATTTCTAAAACTTCGGACACACTTAGAGAAAGGCTTTGAAAGGTGCTGCACGAGTAAACTGTTCCAATCTTTAATTGTTCTGTTACAAAAGGGAAAATTTCCCAAGATCTAGATTTTGTTTCTTGTTCCGAATTTTGTAGGTGTGATCGCTTCGGCCAGAAATAATTTGGTTTTCTAGTCTAACCTGAATTTCTTCAAGCTGTTTGACCTACATTGTGGTTATAAAGAGCGCAAAGCCTCGCCTTGTTCTTCTCATTTCTAAGGGTTCCATGCCTTTTTTATCGCGTTAGTTCTGTAGGTAAACTTATTCGCTTTTCTCTGTATTCTATCTAGATTTTCCGGTGCGACTTTCTGTATGGATCCCCAGCACCACTCCGTATTCCATGAGAGGGCGAACCAGCCCAGAAATATGCTGTTCTTTGCGTTTGCAGAGCTTTTCTTTAGAATTCGCATTACAAAATGCAAAAGACTTCCACGTTTTTCTAACTACCTGGTTATATGCTTCTCACCTAATTTACTATCTATATGAATGCCTAAATACTTGCATTATTGAGACTCTTGGAATGATGACCTCACCTAAACGATAGTCTGGTTCCTCATAATTTCGTCCCCGCCCGAACGTTATTGTTTTGCTTTTCGATCCGTTAATTCCCATGTCATTTTTTTCAGCCCAATCACGTAAATGTTCTAAATCCTGTAATATTTGTTCGTCAGCGCTACTTTTGATTTTTCGGTATATAACACAATCGTCTGCAAATAAACGCACCTTTGATTGTATGTTAACGTAGAATCATTTACGCCACTAAGAAAAAGTAATGGCCCTATGACACTTCCCTGGAACCTAGTAACAATAACCGTAGTCGAAAACTGAGTGCCAATTCGAACACTGTTTCTGTCTCCCTAAGAATTCGCTTACCACTTCACGACTCTAGCATCAATTCCTGAAGTTAATAATTTCCTGATAAATGAGTTATGCGGTACTAAATGAATGTTTCATAAAGTCGATTACGTTGTCACCCTCCACCCGCATCAACTCGTCGCTGATCTTACCGAAAAACGATTTGGCTTTCCTTTTGAATATTTACTTCTAAACCCATGCTCAATCGTAGAAAAATCCAGTTCCTTTTTCCCATTCGCTTGATGTACCCGGCTATTAAATGCTCCATTATTTGCATACTACTGATGTATGAGCGATACTGGTCTATAATTACAAACTTTCGTTTTATCTGCGAAAATAGGGACCACTATAGCTGTCTTCCAATCGTCAGTGAACTTGCATTATTGATTGAAACATTGAATAATCTTAACAAATACAGCAATACCTCCCACGAGTTAATAAAATCTGTCGAGATAAATCTGGTCGTGATTCGTTTTCAGTGATTTTATACGTTTGCAGGTTCCATGCATGAAGCTTGAACTGGTTTCTATTGGAAAATAATGAACTTGCTCCTGCGCCCGTTTTGGTTTGAATATTGATACAAAATACGCGTTGAACGCATTGCTTTCGCTTGGTCGCCGTGCAATGGCGCGTTATCGTCTAGAATTTCCTGAATTTCTTCCTTATTCCTCCGGCGATACTGCGGACATGTTTGTAAAAGTCTGACCAATTATTTCTTCCTGTCTCAAAATATTTCTTAAAAATAATTCATGCGCAATTTTCTTTCTTTTTCCTACAATTCCCTGTGAATTTTTAAAAGTTATCATGTCAGCAATGCTGCGATGTCTCCTATTAAATGCTAGTCAACTTTCTCTTTAAACGACGTATTGCTCCGTTAAAATATTGAGGATCAGGATTACTATTCAGTATTTCACAAGGAACGAACGTATCTAAAGCTGTTTCTACGATTGTTTTAAAGATTTCTCCATACCACCTTTTGTTTTTAGAAAGTAGTCATATTTCTCGCTGATGAAACCGTAACCTTCGACGTTGCTTTTCTATATTGCTGACTTTATCGTTCCTTTCACCTTAGGTCATATTAATTACATTTGTTTGCGCTTCTACCATCACTGCTTTGTGGTCGCTAATCCCCTGAAGACGTCTCGCAAAGAAGGGCATTTCTGCAGAATTGAACAAGGAAAATGCCAAAATTGCATGCCGCGTGGAGTTGGTCGACTACCTGCATTAAACCCTGCTCATACTAGTCCCGATTGACGCGCTTTTGAATTTTCCTGTCACATACCTCCTTTCCAGTTGGCGTCAGGAGAGAAGTTTAGGTCGCCAGCGACAAAGAATAGAACGACCGTTTCTGTTTCCACCCTATCACCGATTTCATCTAAAATTTCACCAACCGTCGTTTGTGGCTAACAAACAATAATTTCCACGGAATTCTCGTACGTCAATTACCATTCCTAACATTTCAAAATTTGTTACTAAACCAACTTCTTCCCAACTATTAACGAGGTCTTATTTGCAGAAAAAACGCCCCCGCCTCTTGTTTTTCTATCTCTTCGATATATTTATAGCTTAAGCAATGTAAAATTTCAGAATTAGCTACCTCATCTGTTAACCACGATTCGCCATCCCTATCTTTATATCTGGATCACATGTATCAACTAAGTTTGAAACTCAATGGTTTATTAATTATACTTCGACAGTTTGCAATAATCTTAAAGCCCTTCACTGGACATATCTGGTCGCCGCCGTCGTCGCCGCCGTCTCCGCCGCTGCCACGGTCGCCGCCGTCGTCGCCGCCGTCGTCGCCGCCGTCGTCGCCGCCGTCGTCGCCGCCGTCGTCGCCGCCGTCGTCGCCGCCGTCGTCGCCGTCGTCGTCGCCGCCGTCGTCGTCGTTGGTCGCCGCCGCCGCTGCCACCGCCTCCGTCACCGCCATCGCCACCGTCACCGTCACCGACGCTGCAGACGCTGCCATCGTCGCCGTCACTGCCGCCGTCGCCGCCGTCGCCGTCGGTGCCGCCCCAGTCGCCGCCGTCGCCGCCGTCGCCGCCGTCGCCGCCGTCGCCGCCGTCGTCGCACGCCGCCGCCGCTGTCGTCTCCGCGGTCTCCGCTTTCTCCACCGTCACACGTCACCGCTGAATCTTCCGCCTGAAGCGAAACCCTCCCAGCCTCCGCTCCCTATCGCCATTGCCTACCATTCGACCGCAGAGCTGCAAGGTCAACGGACATTGCAGCGTCAACGGGCGACCGGAGGGCGTGTGCAGAACTCAACAGCGCTCTGGTGTAGAGGCCACTGAGTGCCGCCACGCGCCCCTCGGTTGAGTGTTTCTCACCGTCCCGACCTAGGGCGCTCTCCGAGATCCACCCGTTTGGATCCACAAAGGTGAATCCGAGCGCTTTTGCCACATAGTCCATGTCGCGATTCACCCTAGCGACTTTACGGGACCAAACATCCCGGCGGCGAATGACACCACTTAGCACTATGCGGGCGGATGGAAAGCGCTTTTTCGCTGCTACCCCAAGTTCGTAGATCTCGCCCGTGAGGTAGTCATCTCCGAAGGTTGTTAGAGCCTCCGTGAATGATGACAGTGTCCGGTGCTTCCACATCGCTGGCTTCTATTTGCAATTTCAATTGCTCAACGCGGATTCCCGGGAAGCATTTTACAACCATAAACCGTAATATATGTACAAAATAATTACTTTGCTGGACCTTTTTTGCCTAGCTTTACATCACAGATTCCAGAGTGCATCAATGTCAATTATTTAGCTGTGCGCCACCAGATGATGACGTCTGAGATCTAATACTGATTTAATTAATGTCCAGAATTATTACGAAATTCATTGGTGTTTGAATAAGGTTATGTAATGTCCCTGTATGAACGCTGGTGATTTGTTAGTTCTGAACATTGGTGGAATATTTGGAAGGAATTTGTAACTAAAGGGGTAAATATATCAATGTACAGTACTGGAAACATAAATTGATCGCGGCCGTCTGCGGCTAAGTTCAGCTTTTGCACGGCTTGGACGGCCATGACATGACGAAACGTCGCAGGCGGAGCCTCATTGCATCATGCCAATCTCAGCATTGAAAGTGCCCTAACAAAATTGGCACAAAATGGCGGGCGCCGCTAGTTCAGATGTGGAAGTATTTTCAAACTAAAATACATGGAAGAAACACTTGTATGAACATGGCAGTAAATTCGTAAATCTATATGCACATAGCATAACCACTATTAACACGATTCTTTTTGAAAAAATTATATTGATATCGAATAATAACACTAATTTTAGAACAATTACGTTCTTATACACATTTAAATTCCAATATTATTGTCCAAACACAATTTGTGAACTCTATCAAATGACCAGTTTACTACAGAATTTTGCGATAAGAAAAGTTATTATAATTGCATGTTTTCAATTGTTCATATGTATATTACATTTGCAAAAATGCAAAATACTGTCTTTCTCGAATCGTTAGGACAGCTAGAGCAATCATTTCAATAAAGAAAGTAAAATGCAAAGACCACTGTTTATTTATCATTAAAGTAACAATAAACTAGATATTAAGCAATTAATTTGCATCTCATGTCAAAATTGTTATTTGCTATCATCAAATTAAAGGACAATTTGGGACCTCCCCATACAGAATAAAGCGCATTTGGAATTGTTTATAAAATTGCAATTGTTTGCAAAATTGTTAATTCGCAGTTTTAGGTTTTGGACATCAGAAACCCTTCCCACTTTAAATTGCAAAATTTGGAAATTGTTTATAAATTTTAAATTTTTAAACAAAGCGTATTGTTTTTAAAATTGCCTTTAAACGAGATGTAATATTCCGCAATTCGATTAAGCGCTATCTTTTTCATTTCGAGATACGTAATTGTTTATAAGAAATTAGCATGTCGCGACAACTATTCTTTTGGCAGTTCCCGCGCTAAAGCTTTTCTACAAACCATTTACAGCAGCTCGCTTAGTTTCTCGGGCAAATACATTTGTAGTTCCTAACGGGGTGGAGGACAAGCGACACAACGCTTGCATATATTGCACCACAATTTGTTACTCTTTAGATATTCCTGGTTTTCAGCTCCTAATTTTTCATTTTATTCTAATGCTTGCAGTTCCATTTGTTTAACAATTACAGCGCAGATTTTAAAATGCTACTCGAATCAGCTGAACAATCTGCAACAGGGCAAGAAGGAGTCATCAATTACTTCCAGAAATACCTCGGTAGAAAGGTGCGTCAGCATATCTACGTTTCAAGAGCGAAATAGGCTGAGCTTGCAAAGCATAAATCGTAACACTCGCTTTCCGACGGAAAGCCTTTATCCACCTTCTTAGGAAGTCAATTATTTGTATAAAGAATTGTAAAATTTTTCAAATTAAATATAAGAAAACAATAATTTTGCATAAATTGTTTTTTCACGTAAAAATAGACATTAAAACTTCAGGATTCAATCGTATTCCACATTCCAAATACAGAAATACATTATGACATCCACAAATTCATTCTAACCCAGTAAGTCTGCTGCAACTAGAAGCATATTGCATCAGCATGGAATATGCGAAAAAGTAATAATACTAATATAATTTAATATTGACATATGTTTATTTATGGATGAATGAAGGTGCAAAGTTTGCCCATAAACATGTTTTAAATTAAGTGTATTCAAGTTCAGACAATTGCTGGAAGCATTCTTTTCCATTCGACACTAACACGCCAATGCTTTTTGTACTACCCTTTGAATCTACGTTTGAGGTCATCGTATCGCGTCAAAATCGCGGAAGTTTACACGTCTTCGAAATACGTCAACGCCGAGGTCATTTTCATGACACAGAAAATCTCATATAGACAAAGATCAGTCGTAATTTCAACAATGAAGCTACTACGACATAATAAACATAATATCCTCAATTTCTAAGTTTACTTATTGTGTTCTTTCAGGCGTGCTCCGTGTCTCTGAGTAGCAAACATTAATATAATCGTTAATATTAAAAGTAACGATTTAGGATGAAAATTTAGGATGAAGAAGTTCACATCTCCTCACAATTGTTTGTTGAAAGTGATATCAGGTTAGTATTATTGTCAATAAAAGTGTAGTTTTATTTAACTTGAAATAACCCCTTCGATATTTTGGGGTTTAATTAAGAATTCTGTAACTACCCAGATTTGACGCTATGAAAATAAACATTTCAGGAAGGTTTCCACTAAGAAGGCATTACTTAAATCAATTCACTATTCATTCGCTTAGTATCTGCAATCGCTTTCATTTATCATCGATCATGTTATAGGGTTTCTCAATGTTTATATGATGCAGATTGTCCCAGCAAATACAGACCACATCCCCTTCGAAATTCTAAACGGTTCACGGTATCGAGTTGCAGTTTCGCTGAACAATGCAGATTCATGTGACAAGTATTAACATGTTGGTAGATTATAGATTCTCTATAATAGTTTTAGTTTCGAAAACTTAATCATATTTGATTTTAAATTGAACTATATATTTTCATCAACGTGGATAGATCATGAACATTCGAATAAAATAATGTATCCTTATGTTAGTATTTTACGAGTAAGTTGAAAATAAAATTAGATTTTTGGCATCAGATTTTCAAGTAAAGGGTAGCCTTTGCAGCAGTCATCATTCCAGGAAGGTAAGCTGCAAAACATTGTGAGAGAGGAGTGTGAGAGGATGGCCGTGTAGGATGAAGGTGTAATTTACGGCAATTCATGATCTTGACTTTGAAAAACATATGACCAAACATCAATTTTAACGATCTGAATGAGAATTTTTCCCAGTTGTTCATCTGAGTTGAACTTTCCTTCTTCAAAATTCCAAATCAACGATAATCGAAAAGAACGAAATAATAAAATGTTATGGCAAAGAGTGATAATAATAATAATAATAATAATAATAATAATAATAATAATAATAATAATAATAATAATAATAATAAATGTAATTTATAAATTTACAAAAATCGAACTCAGTACAGAAACAAGCCATCATTTTAATATATGGGAAACGAATGAATTCTTAAGATTTTCATTGTAATATCTTGATTAATTCATCAAATAATAGATAGTAGACATTTTCTCTTACTATTCACGGTAACTAAACCCTGTTAAACACGTTCTACCAGAAAAACAAAGTAATATAATACTTGGAAATGCTGCCGACAGTTCTATCAGTGTAAATTTACCAGAAGCTTTAACAAAATGCATATCTGCATTTACTTCTGCTCATACTGATTAGAGTTTCTCATTTCACTTAGCGCCAGTGCTGTTTCAAACTTGTAAATGCAGAAGCGAAGTGTACCGTTTTCTTTTCCATTCAGAACAGCAGTCGTATGGTTGCAAAGTGGACGAGTGATCATTTATTTAAAATGACATTTACCAACGAAGGAGTCGGTGGTTGGCTTCTTGTTCAGTTGGAAATAATATTTATTGTATTATTACATCTTCTTTACGCTATCTATTTTTTATATCGTTCTTTGGAACGATCAATGTTTTGAAATTTTAGTAGAAGGCAAGTTAAATGCAAATAAATAAAATAAGAAAAAATCACCCATTCTGATTATTTAAAATTGGTATTTCTTAGTCAGTGTCTGTACCATCAACAAAATTGCTGTAGTTATACCTTCTTATCCCCACTGCCACCCCTCTCAGTCCAAGACGCGACAGTCTAGACGCCGTGGTAACCACCTTCCCAAAAGCGAGAGTTGCAAGGGCTGTTGCGATTACCCGTTTAATTCAAAATCGCATTTCAAAAAGCCTAATCTTATACTCAAGTTACTATCAAGATATTAGCATATGATACATCATTTTAATCCTCTTTTCATGATCTATCCATTGCTGGTGATAAAAACATCTAGTTCCATTTAAAAATTCGAAGAAGATTAAATTTCCCGAAAATTAAAAATATAGACAATTTCTCTACGGCTTGTTACTTGCCCCATAATTCTGCATTGTTCAACAAAACCTGCATTTCGTTGGCCTTAACCGTTTAGAAGTTGTGGGGGTGGTCCATAGTTCGTGGGACCCCCTGTTAATGTAATAACATTACAACTGCATTCTGACGGGCAGGTATTCGGGCTCTGTAATTAGTGTTTTCTTTACGTGTAACCTACTCTGTGGCGTGTAGAAGTCGAGAATTGTTATATATTTATTTTTTACTTTGTCGTAAAGATTGGAAGTAACAAAGTAATATTTAGAGAATTATGTATATAATGTTGCAGTAAATAGATATCGAGATTTTAATGGCAACACACCTTTTGGGGTCTTAAGTTACCAAAAGTGTGTTGTTATTAATATTATTTCAAAACGTCCGTCTCTCCGTCCATGTGTCCGCTGGTCTGTCTGTCTGTTTCTCTGTGAACACTAATGTGTAAACTATTCTTAGAATTTTTGGCCAAAAGTACACTGTATTTAAACACACGTCAAGGAAAACAGTTAAAAACTGCATTGACGTACTACTTGAGAAAAAGTGAATTATGTGCATTTTCAAAATTCTGTGATCCCTACACTATGTCATATTACTTAATTTGAATTTTTGAAAGGGAAAAAACTCCCATGCAATAAAATCTATTTTCAGGATAAACAAGCAATAAATTTTGAATTTTGAGGAGAAAAAACAAAACTCCCATGTAATAAAATCTATTTTTCTTAAATAAGCAACAAATTTTGAATTTTGAATTTTGAAGGCAGAAAAAACAAAAAACTCCATGTATTAAAATCTATTTTCAAAGATAAATAAGCAATAATTTTGGCTCTTATTACTTCCATAACACGCCACAACATGGAAACGATAATTTGAATAATTGTATTTCCCACTGAATTCTAGAAGACGTGCACAGAAAATGAAGTTACATTTATGTCCAGAAGCAAAACAAAGGGCCATCTCAGCATTTCCTCAATGTATCAGGGAAACTGGACGAAAAACCTGATCGAGATGGGGGTCATTGACTCGGAAGCTGTAGTACAATAGTTGTTACAGGTTGTTTATACTCATTTATACAGTCTAAATGGTAAATAATGCATTATGTATCATTGTTAAAATTAATGTTACTTTTCATGTGATGCTCAGTATAGTCTCTAATTGTATAGAAACAGTTATGCAGCAGAAACGATTTCACTTGGGATTTAAACTTTTCTATTGAATTTAATCGTTGAATGTCATCTGGCAAAGTGTTGTAAAATAATGTACATGTATTGTATGTGAATTTTTTGTAATGGGCTGTTGATACTGTCACCTGATGAATATGATTTCTATGTCGAGTGTTATGGTAATAGACTTCGGCATTTTCTGAAAATATATTCCCGCCCTTGAGCAAGTCATTTATACAAAACCAATGATTCGTAAATAAAAGACACGGTAATGGTAGAATTCCTAGATTAATGAAGAGGGCTTACATGAATCACGTGGAGTGGGATTTGGTTGTATTCGTACAATTCGTTTCGTAATCGAAAAGTCTAGGGCTATAAGATGTATTTCCCCAGAATATTATGCCATATCTCAGGCGGGAATGAACATTCGCGAAGTATACACAACGAGCAGTATAAAGGCTGACTGAATTTGCAAGAATTCTGAACGCGTACCATAATGAACTTAATTTTGTGTTCAATTCATTTAAATGGACGTTCCATTTCAGGTTTGACTGAATTGAGAGACCTAAAAATTTTGTTGCCTTAACATCAGTCAATGGTACACTGTTCATTTTCAATGGAGCACAGAATTGTTTATTTGAAATGGAAAACTGCATTACAACCGTTTTCTTTTCGTTTACTATTAATTTGTTATTTCGGAACCAATTTGAAACATCTGATATTGTACTATTTACTGTTTCTTTATTGCAAAGGATGTTCGTATCATCCGCAAAGAGAATTGTTCTTCCGTTTTGAATTGTCGAGGGCATATCGTTTACGTATAGTAGGAAGAGAATATGGCCAAAAATTGATCCCTGTGGGACACCACGTGCAATTGACAGAGTCAGAAAGGTGGGTACATAATGTTCCATCATTCCAGTAAGGTATTTCACTCTGAGATCGTTGTTTAAGGTACAAACATAACCAATCTAGGGCACTATCACTGATTCCATATGAATGTAATTTAGAAAGTAAAATGTCATGATCAATGGCATCAGATGCTTTTGAGAGATCTAAAAATAATCCAATGGGTGCTTTGTTTTGGATCAATAATGAGGCGACATCTTTAAGAAAAGAAAATATGTGTTTCCGTAGATTTTAATTTTATAAATCCATGTTGGCAATCTGAAAGAGCGTCGTGTTTACTGATAAAACACAGAGTGTACTATAGTTTGCTGAGAAAGGTTTCCATTCGTACATAAACAAGACTCTCTGATATTTTTGAAAAATCTGACAAGAGAAATAGGCTGATAATTTTGAATTTAATTTTTGTTGCATTTTTTGAAGAGTGCCTCAATCTTAGCTCTTTTGAAAATATCGGAAACGTTTCAGTGCATAAAGATGCATTAAATATGTGAGTTAACGGGTGTATAATGGCATACACACAAGTCACTAACAAAAAGAATCCGGAATTCATCTAAACCGGACGAATATTTATTTTTAGTTTACCGATTATTTTGAAATTTCATAGGAAGAAGTTTCGAAACGAACATTGTGTCTAAAATTTTTACTTGGTGAACTGTCTGTTTTTTGAATTTTGTGCCTGAGGCCCTTAGTGAGATCGGCAGCAATTCTCGAAAAGTATTGGTTAAAGATTAGCACTGTTGCCGGATCGTTTCACATTTATATCGTTATATTTTAAAACAACATTCTCTACTGGGTTTTCTAGTTGATTTGGTAGTATTTTTTATTATATTCCACATTGCTTTTGTTTTATTATTTGAGTTTAAATATCCTGATCGTTTTCATGATTTTAGCATGCCTTATGACTTTTCATAACAATGTTTTGTATTTTTAAAGTAGATAAGAAGTCACTTGAGATACGTCATGACGTTTAGAAATAAAGTAGAAGTACGTTTATTTTTACGATGTTCTAATTCCTTTGTGATCAAGTACTTTTTGTGAAATGTTAAATTTCCTCTTTTTAATAGGAAAGCATGCGTTAAAGAGAAGTAAGCTTTGAGAAAAAATAAATTATATTTTCATTTGTGTCAATAGCGTTATAAACTGCCTCACATGATTCTTTCAGCAAGTAGTCCGTAAATAACTTTATAACTTAATTTTCCATTCACGATCTGGCCCGAATCGAGGCCCTGCGGTTTTGAAAATAATGCTTTAAATTTTGGGGTTCATTGTGTTTAAGCCCCTGGGGAGCATTTTCAAACTTTTCTTCAAAACAACTAAATTTTTCGACCATATGTAACCACGGTCGAAAATCCGCCAACGTCGGAACTCTAACGAACTCTAGGGCCTCGCGGTCAGTAACGTTACAGGGAAAACTGTAACGATGTCACTGAGCTATAGAAACCTTTGCAACGTGTATTTAAAAAGTTAGTCCTATTTCCATTACAAAGTTTTAATTTTTCAATATTACAAATATTCAATTGTTTCATATTTTTCGTGCGCATAGTAAATTTAACTTAAAGCTTTATGAAATTAAATGATTGAAGGCGCCTTCAATCATTTTAATTATGTACATGTCAACTACAACTCACCACTGAATCAATATTATAGGTTCCTGCTTGAATCGTGTGTAACAAATCGGACAAATTGTATATTTGAAAAAAATCATTACAATGCAATTAATCAATTATTACAATTAATACAATGAAGATCTATTGTGTGACAAAATCATATTCCTCTTCAACTAAAAAATGCACCGAAACGAATGTTTGCTGACTACTGTATTACTCTTCGTTACTTCTGTGAATATTTGTCTGAAAGGATTACACTGCGTTAGACGAAATATAATTATACATATTTCTTTCTTAATGCAATCTGCTCATCAATATTAGTCTTTCAAATCATCTCGTGTGCACGTTTCTTAAAATATGAGTGTTTTTCGCAAAAGTTTGGGTTTTATGGTGAGAATATATGTTTCGAACACCATGAATAAACTGATTTATTTCCAAGTGCAATCGTTTTAAATACTAGATTTTTAAAATACGTTTTATTTGCTATTTTGTCTGAAAGAACCGTAGCTTTTGCGATTTTTTCAGAAAGAGATTTTCTGGCATCAGAACATTGTAATATTCAAAACACTACATAGAAAACGACTTGCCCACACGGATAACATCATGCGTATCAACAGGTTGGGTGGCTTCTTATGCTGAAGATTTCGAGTTCAAATCGCCTGCACTACTTATTTTTATTCTATACGATACAGAGTATGTATCTGAGAAATGACTTTGAAATCAGTTGTAAACGTGGAATTTTAAATATCGTTTTGCTTTTCAATAATTATATTTTTGTCTCTCAGTCGTTTCCTTAGGTTTATTAGAAGAATGAAGTGTTAGTAGTGTAAAAGTTATAATATAATGCATGGCTCGTTATCAATAAAACAAGAAGAATTAAACCAGCTTTTCTATTGTTGTATTGGTAGTCCATGAACAGAAAGTGAATAACTGTGTCAATCATTGATTTTCAATCAAATATTTTGAGAATTATTGATTACCTGCCCAGTGTACTGGAACTCTTTTATTTTCCGACGAGAACTGAACGGCTCTCACGCCGGCAATGTGCCTTTCGCTATCCTTGTAAAGCGATAAGCCGGAAACAGTGGCAACAGCTCAAGATTTGGCAACAGGGCATTGAACACAAGAGCTTGTGGCCGTTGCTTGGCTCTTAGCTTGCGAAGATGGATTCTTCATTGTAGGAGAAGAGTGAGGAATTATGTGAGCTGTGCACTCGTCAGTCACAAATCATGTGCGACCGCGCGATGTAATCTGCCTAAATTTTGACATTTGCAAAACACGTTAGGAACGTATGTTAGCACGGTGTTTAAAAATCTGTTCCTCAATGCTTCTGTGCAATTGGTTATATTTGATCTGTACAAAATTCGTATACGTGTTTCATTGAAATTTCACAAAACAATATGCATATCGTCTCATCCAGTTTTAACATAGATAAAGTAATATATTTACCCAACTGAAACTTGAATTAGGAAGACAGAATATTCACAAAAATTGGTATCCCTTGAGACCTTGAAGCATTATCAATCAATGTCAGTAATGAAAATAGATCGGACATTTAAGCGGTAAATATTCTATATTTGGTACCCTCCTGGTTACTAATCTGGTCACTCTGGAGATTAGATCATAGCTACCCTAGAAAACAAATTCATTCACTTCTTAAATTCTCTGACATTCCCACGGATCTGGGTTAAAATGAAACTACAGTTGTATAATAAAAAATTATATAAACACATTGAACCAAGAACTTTTTACGTCGTAATCCATTTTTCGAGTACTTTATGATAACAAATGAAGCTGAATTCTAATGGTATCTTCTGAAATATATTGATATTTCGATAGCAAGAAAGTCGTCGAATGGTGACATTAAGCGGCTGTGTTGTGTAATATTAATTTTCCGCCCAGGCAACATTCTGCGTCGTTTTGTTTTCTAACTCCCAATTTACAATTAGCGAAGTATCCTCCGCATCTAGATAGACTAAAACATTTTCTTGAAAAACTTCAATAAATGTTTTCAGTCTTTAATTTTTTAAACTTAACTTAATTAAATTTTAAATTGTAATTAATTTAAGTTCATTCTGATAACTGTAATGGCAGAATTATAGTTCCGACGGATTTGTTGAGCTATTATTGAAGTATTTTTGATATTGCGATTAAATAAAAAATAGTTCACGCATAGGTAATGATGTATAAAGCCGATAATAATATAACCGTATATACGATTTTATATATTTATATTATGAACTTGATTGAAATTAAACGTGGTCTAATTCCTCTTGCAGCCGTCGACAACTGTCGTAGCGCGCGGAAAATGGCCTTCGCGACCTTTCCCTGCTCTCACCAAAGTGCGGCGGCGCAGGCAACCTTCCCGAAATGCGACAATTGCAGCAGTTGCTAACGAAAAATCTCTGTTAGTTCAAAATCCACATGTTTGAAAGTAAAATTGTATACTCAGCTTACTAGCAAAACATTAACGTATGTTACATCAATGCATTCGTCTGTATGATTATCGATCAACGATTGCTAACAGGAAATCTCCATTTAGTTCGAATCACATGTCTAGCAAGTAAAATTGTATACTCAATATACTAGCAAAACATTAACGTACGTTACATCAATGCATTCGTCTATTTATGATTATCGATCGCTAGTGAAAAAATATATGGTTCCATTTATAAAATCAAAGATAATTAATATTCTCGAAAACTAAAAGATTTTCGAATTATATCTCTACCGCACATTACTTCCATGATTCCGCATTGCTAAGCGAACACTGCATTTAGATATCAGAATCGTTTTAGAAGTTATGAGGTGGCTCATGGTTGTGGGACTCTGTATAATTCTGTTTCTCTGAAAATTCACATTGAATTTTTCTATTTTCCAATAAATAAAGCGCTTTTACAACAGTTATTATGTTTTATTTTAATAAAACCTCCTTGTGAAAACATTGTTCCCCTTTTTGTAATTCAGTTACCCACCACTCCCAGGAAAGTTTCAACGCTCAAATTTCTTTCGTTGCCCATATGTGATTTTGATGGCAGCACCCGTGAACATAAATAAGATACAGATGCCATGCGGAGTAAGGAACTGACCGCCCTTGCTATAGATTCTGCTAGGATATTATTTGATTGACAGTCCACAACTATTACGATCCACGATATTTTACAATCTTTATTTTAGTCATCAATGTTCCCTTCGTGATTCCTAAAAATTTTTCTGAAGCTTAGCATATTGTCAAATCCTCTTAATTCAAGCCTTCTTGGGCTCACTGATGGCAATACATTGAGACTTAAAACCGCGAGTAGGCAATCTAGCTTAAATGAATAACATTGACATCAGTTAAAAAACCATTCATAAATACATTAACAAGGTATAAGAAGCGAAAGCTAGTTAAAGTGCAAACAAAATGAAAGACAAAAAAATCAATTAAAACTATATTAATGGGTGCACTATTTGATAATCGCAATATTATAATAATTTATGAAGTCCGCAGAAGGTTTCCAATCCCAAAGATTTGTTCCCGCTAGGAAACGAATTCGCTTGGAAGTGCAGAGTTGTTATATGTCCACTACACTGTATCTCCCCAGAATCAGCCCTCCCACACAAACAGTTGGATGATTAACATGCTCTTGAACGAATAGGTTGTTTAGAACTTTACGTGCGGAGTCTTACGGTCACGCATCTACTAATGTTTAGTAGTCTGTGACTACTATCTGGATTTGAGATTGCCTGTTGAAATTTACGTGTTTCGGAGACTTCTGTATGTAACATTTCAAAGAGTTCAGTTCTAAATAACACACCTTGACTCGAGCAGTGACCTCTGAGGTCATTTCAAAACATAGGCGCGTGAGGGTGATATGTCCTTGCCTTCAATGGAAATGGAAACAACGTTAATTAATGTAAGAGGAAGTATATCGATTTGGAATACATGCATTAAAAAAACATTTTCATCACTTGAAAATTGCTCTCCCATTAAATTAACTGAGCTCATAGCAATTTCCCATACCAGACATTTAGAAATTTCTATCATTATGTCAATTTTGTAAGATCGATTATTACCAGAACAAATCATCAGACTGATGGTGTACTTCTCTCAATATTCTGTGAAAAAAATACAAATGAGTATTATAATTAGAAGAAAAATTTAAATTTTCCTAAAACATGTGTATCTTTTAGTGGCATGTCACTTATATATTTAAATGTGTGTAACATTTACAAGTATAAACAAAACTCTTGTTTAATTTATTATATTGATTTAAATTATTTTCTGATTTAATACACGACAGACGTGTTCCTATAAAGGAGTAACGAAGCATTCTCAGAGGAGGGAAGTGTTATTAAATTGGTGCCACATTCTACAGACTCCGCCTATTATGCCTTTTAAGGCGAGGACAATGGGGATATATTCCGAGGATAGGCCACTTGAATTACTTGAAGTGCCAATGATAAGCGTTGCTTGCCTTAGAGTTGAGGATTGCTCAAATATATTGTGTCAAATATACATTATTACTATTTAAAATTATTAACAAATCAACTTCATTGAATTCCTCCTTACTGATATATTCATTACAGGTAAAAAAATGTATGGAGTATGTTGAAAATTTGCATGTGATTCAATTTCTGGAAATTAAAAATATGACACAGGATATTTCTGCCAACATAAAACTTGCCACGTGGAATAAATAACAAATGATCTATCCTATTGCCTGCTCTGTGTAGCATTTGCAAAATGAATTTCTTGACAATGAATTTCCTCGCTAGACGTTAAACATATTAGCATACACTTTGCACCACACTGGATATATTGCATCCAACCACAAAAAATGCAGGTGCCAGGACCAACAGTTAGTCTCAGCGTTTTGTTTGCCAGAGAATTTATTTATAACACAGACGAATCAAAATAACCAAACTACATTACGTGAAGAATAATTAAATTTCAGAAAGTTAAAAAAGCTCATCTGCAATAATTTCCACCGATTTGCCGTAAGTCACAAGTCGTAAATACAATTTATTCAGCAGAAAGCAAGACACTGCAAAACTATTTGAATTTTATACTTGACTGCCAAGATCGAATGACTTGGGGGTTGGAAACAAGTGAGGGTTGGCATCAGACACTAAGATCCTATAAACAATTACGTATCTCGAAAACGAAAGGCAATAGCTCCGGTTGGATTGCGGAATTTGCGTCTTGTGTAAAGAATTGATATGAGAGAATAAAATAGAATTGCAAAATTTGTAAAATTATAAACAATTTGAATTTTGCAATTCTAAGAAAGTGGGAAGGGATTCTCCTGATATCCCAGAACCAAAACTGCCAATTAACAATTTTGCAACAATTAACAATTTTATAAACAATTCCAAAATGTGCGCTATTTCTGCCGGGGTGTCCCAAATTATCCCTGATTTGATGTAAAATAACAATTTTGACATGAGATGCAAATTAATTGCTTAATATCTAGTTTAATTGTTACTTTAATGATAAATATACAGTGGGTCTTTGAATTTTTACTTTCTTTTATTGAAATAGTTGCCTAGCAGTCCTAACAGTTGAGAGAAAGACAATGTTTGCATTTTGCAAATGTAATATACACTGCCGAACGTTGAAAACATGCAATTATAATAACTTTTCTTATGCAAAATTCTGTAGTAAACTGGTCATTTGATGAGTTCTAAATTGTGTTTGGACAATAATATTGGAATTTAAATGTGTATAAGAACATGGTGTTCTAGAATTAGTGTTATTTTATCTGATATCAATGTAATTTTTTCAAAAGAATCATGTTAATAGTGGTTAAGTGCTATGTGTTCATAGATTTCAATGAATTTACTGTCATGTTCATACAGAGTGTTTTCTTCCATGTATTTTGTGTTTGAAAATACTTCCACATCTGAGCTAGCGGTGCCCATGCATTTTGTACGTCGTAATTTTGTTGAGGGCGCTCCCCTGCGTTGAGATTAGCTGCGATGCAATGTGAGGCTCCGCCTGCGACATTTCGTCATGACGAGGGCTGTCAAGCCGTGCAAAGCTGAACTTAGCCGCAGACGGCCGCGATCAATTGTATTTCCAGTACTGTACGCCATTATCCTGAATCCGTGGTATGTATACACTCTCACAGAATATGGGCGATGCCCTGTGCGTAAATCTGGCTTTTCCACAGCTTGGACAACCATCGCTGGATTGCCGGCCAATCCTGGCGTCGAGGCGTATCCGCTCTTATCATTGGCTTTGCTTCAAGTTTCAGACACGTCCTTCCTCCCTCGAAGATTTTCCTCCTAGTTTATCTGAAAGGGCGGGCAATTATGAGTCAGTGACGGCACTCGCTAACGTGAGCAGGGGTAGCAGGAGAGGGGAGGGGTGAGAGGAAGTAAGAGGGAGGTAACGGGAGGCACAGAAACAAAACAGTTGGTGCGCGCGCGGGCGCGGGATCACTCCGCCAATTGCACTGGACGGTGGCCTGAACCCCGTGGACGCTGACCGACCAAGGGGCGGGTCACAGGAAGGGGCTGACGCATTTTTTATCAGGTTCTTTACCATGAAAATGAAGTCTAATTTATGGTATCTAATATTGTGAAGTTGTAAGTTAAATTAATAGTATTGAAAGTTTTGTTTCTTACAAACTATTTTTAAAATGCTAATAGTTTATAAAGCAAGGAACACTAACTATTACATAATAATTTTCAGGAAACACAATACAATGCATTTATAATATACACATTTCCTATCAAGCAAATTGAAATTCATGTTCGTATTTAAAAACTTGTATTTTGTCATTATTATGCCTTTACAATGAGGAAGTACAAGCAATACACACATTTTATTACGCATTATGAAAATGTAATGCTTAGCTATACAAATGAGCAGATGTATGCAAACAGTGATTTCGTTAATCAATTAAAAATCACTGCCAGATTGTCCCAAATGAATTATCATTAGAAATTGCTGTATTAATATTGTTTAGACTATTTGTAAAATTGATGCAATTTTATAGTGATAATCGGTGAAAAGGAACTAGGGAACCTCTCATTAGAAATATTTCGAAAATTGTCTTATTCTTCATATATTTTTCAAAAGTTGCTATTTTTCTGTTACACTGCTGAGAAGATTATATCTATCCCTTCCCAGTGATATTTTTATTTATTTATTTATTAAGGATAATATAGGCAACTGTTTTAAGTCTGATGGCCTGAATAGGCGCTAACATAATTAATTATTTTTCAACATATCTCATTGCATATATTATTAGCAAAATTGTAATAATTGATATCTTTAATAAATAGCTAATAATATAAACAGCAAATTTTTAATTCTTTTAATTTGTGAAATCTACTGAAGTTAAATATTTTCTTAAATAGTTTGAATAACCACGTAGTAAAAAAGAATAATTGAAGCAGCAAATGTTACGAATCAATGTAATTTTCTTAAAACAAGCTATTAAAGAAAGAAACAAAAACTTGTTTGAATAAACTTTAAAGAGAGATTAAATATTTAGTTAAAAATTTCAATTCAGGACAATTTTCCAATTAAAATATTTAAGCGAACTAAATATTTCCGAATCGTATTATCTTTCCAATTTATGGTAGGTTTTGTCTGACCTCAGAAACGGTTTCTGGAGTGTTTAGTCGATTCAAGCTCTCCCTGTTCAAACATCCGGAAACCTTGACACGGTTATCGATATTGGTAGAAACGGTTTATTCACAGAAACCTGCCGTCCTTGTTTTCTAGCTTTTGATTAATTGTGGAAATAATTTTAGCCATTTAGCAAGATATACGCATGACAAATAATTTGTGCTCCGCAAGATCCCAATACTTAAATGCATATCGAACCTGAAAATACATTTGGTTTTAGATCAACACGGAAACACAAGAGATTCAATGAATCACAAGTTCTCAAATCTAGAAAACTAAACTACAGTCTTTATTATTTTCACGAAATGAAACTTCATACCTTCTTTAATAATATAAAAGAACTGTGTATTGTGCTCAAATATCTTGTCAATTACATAGTGCAATATTATTCGCAAAATTTTCTGAAAATTACTATAAAAGTCAGTTAAAATATTTTTTATTAATTACAAGATTAAAAGAGTAAAAACAGTAAAAAATGACTAATTTTAAAGTGAAATAAATGACAAAGACAGTGTTACATCAAAAACGCAAAATTAGTTATAAAAGGTATGTTAAAAAATCATCCCCCTTCACATGTTAGTTTATACAAATCCATAGCTAAGGAAGTTTAAGAGTTTGCGGAGGACAGTAGCCAGCATCTCTTCTATAGTCACGACAAGCTATACCTTCTTCGGCTCTTTCATTATCGCAGTGCACAGGAGCATGCTTTACAGTAAAGTCTGTTCTTCATTTCTGGGGATAGGGGTGGGTAACTGCACGAGATGTCCGTGCGAGTGGCAGTGCCCGATCGAAGGTGAATAACAATTCTTGCCCTTCAGGCTTAGAGGCCACCGGGATGACCACGACAAAGGGTCTTATGATCCTTGTGAGTTTGAAAAGAGTTCTGCCACTCTGTTTGCACTCAAAATGCATCGTTGGATAAAATCTTGGTAGTAAGAGTAGATATTACCATAAAAATGTCTTTCTGGCTTCCTCGAGGCCAACTTTACTACCTAGTCAGAGGTTTCATTTCCACTTATCCCCACGTGGCCAGGGACACAGGAAAAACGTAATTCAAATGATGGAGAATTAAACGATATCTTCGATGTATTTGATGTTGGATATATGATGTCAAGGTTTACTAGGAAAGAAGAGAAATGGACGACAAGGCCTGTGGCTTCCTGGAGTTCGAAGGGCCGCGGAGTTCCGCCTCGGACATAGGTGTGTGTTCGTGATGTCCTTACGTATTACTCCCTGAGAAAACCCCAAACATAAAAATCACAGTGGTCGTTATATGACCTAGTAGTTAAAAAAGAGACATTAAAAATATATAAAAAACAACTACTGAATTATCAAAGAAATTTTATATTTGAATTCAGACTTTCAATAATCGTTGCCTAATGAAACCTAAGGACTTTATTTCCTAGGTAAAATAGTATTATAAAATGGAAATATATTTAATCAAAAATGAAATTTTCATATATGGTCTGCTAATTCGATTATTATTTATAAGCAATATTCAACTCTCTCAGGATTTCCTCTATTGATATTCATTTGCCAGCCAATGCATATTTATTCACACTTTCTCTATTTCGTTGGTAAAATAAACATTTATTAAACTGAGTACCACTGAATTTAATAATGTTCTTTCATTACAATATTTCCATAGTTTTTTTAAGCTGAGAAACGATGACGGAAAATAATTGGCTAATATTGGTTAAGACTTCATTAAATATTTTACTATATTTTACATTCTCAAATGCACAGCACACTACAGAAACAATGATATCAAGTAAAATATTATTTAGGGGTTTTGAAGAAATTCGGCTTTTGAAATCACGAACTCCAAAATGTTCAAAGACTCTGCGAACATGTATTTATTTTCAGACTCGTTGTAGGAAAAGGACCTGTGTGCATGGTTCCGCAAAATTAAAAAAATATTACTGACTTCTAAATCAATGTATTCTTTTCAAAATTGATATTATACTATAAGTTCATTGGGATTCTGAATCCAATGATATTCCAATATTTCTGGAGGGTATGTTACATTATGCTCATATTGCATTATTGAAACTTTCTGAAAAGAACTCTTTCTTTTTTTACTTTACATCTTCATTCAGATACACCATACCATTATTACAAATACTGTATTAAATGTCACCTTTTATTAATATCTCTGGGATTTTTCAACATTACAATTACTAATCTGTTTCAAATTTCTCATGAACTCTTTACTCTTCTTCTCGGTATAACTAATTCTACAAATGAAGTTATAAAAAATTGTATAAATGTTTTCCAAATTTAGAAAATTGCATTGCAGTGAAAGCATACAAATTTTCCGTGAACGCATAATCTAAATTTTCTCATATATTGGCTACTTTCTTCTTAAGGAGTAGAAAGTTACGTAATGCTATATGAAAAAACGGCGAATTTTCGGCAGAAAACTCATATTGCGCCCTGGTAACGAAAAATGGATAAATCCAGTTGCTAAATTTAGAAAAAAAATCCTCAATTCGTGGTGTAGCCAGAATCCGTGTTTTGTGGGTCCTTGATACCGAAAAATCGAATGACGGCAAAATGTCTGTCGTCCGTCCTGAACAACACTAGCGGCTAAACCGTTCAGCCGATTTTCTCGAAAATTGATATTCCCAATCGATCTGACTGATGTCGTAGCGCCTTAAATTTCGAGCAGATGTTCAATTGAGAGATGCTTTACATGTAGCCCCTGGGACATTTATCAAATGTTCAAGCAAATGGCTCCATAATTTTTTATTACAAATGTAATAAAAATGTAAATGTAATAATTGTTGGATATTGGGAAGTGCATTTAAGAGAATATTGCTAGTCTCATGTTCGTTGAAAACAGATTTTTCGTAAGTATTCCACAGTAAAATATTGAAATTTGAGATTTTCCTTCATGAAACTTTTTTCCTTAAAAAGATAAGATTTTTAAATAAGATCATGTACGAATTTTTCGAAACTTTAGTATTTTCCGCATAAGTTTTCCGTGAAAATACGGGTGAAAGTACGCTGTTTTAGCATCACTAGTATTCTTTAAAACTGTCTACTTCTAGACATTAGGCTCTTCTCGAATAATTGCAAGTCCTTTCTAGTTTTTATTATGACAATGTGGTACTGAAGTATGCATGAAGAAAAAGTAAAAATATTGTACTTTCTTTCTATAAGAGAAAGTTCGCATTCTATTAAATTGAGTATATTATATTAATATATTTTATTATTCCCTATATTATACATTTTTATATTATATATCACAATATATTTAAACTTAAAAGAGTTGACCTCTGAAAACAGAAAAAATATATACTGAAACGATTATGTTCTATTTAGCATGTTTTATTATTTTAACTACTTTTCTAGTGGCAACTGAAACACAAATCGCTTTAGTGAATGGTTAACGTCATAGGTACGCTGTCGGCTTGCTAACGTTGTGAGTTCGAATCCAGAAGATTGATTTTTCTTCAGTTACGGTGTGATTTCAGTAGTAATATGTCCAATATTTTGTAATTAATATTAATTTTGAAAGACTTGGGGCCTAAAAGACATTTTTGTCGTCCATCGGTACGACGACTAAAGCCTCCGTTCTGTACCAACTGACCGAGGCGCTGGTGAGTCCTATTTTCGAGGAACTCTATATATTTTGAAACTTGAAAAAGTTAATTTTCAAGACTACAAAATTGAAAATAGAATCTTACTGATTTGAAAACTCTTTTCCCAATTCATGTAATAGTATAATATTGCCCGGAGCAGTGACATTAGAGAAGAAAGTATTGCTGTTGTATTCCTTCTTCGTTGTTTTACATTATAAGCATTATAATTTCTTTAAGAAACAATCAATCAACTATTTGCTGATAATTAAAATATTGTTAGCATTATATCACATTTCAAGTTTAAGTTACAAGTTTTCATGAATAACGAATGCAAATTTGTCCGGAAATTCTCTTAGTTGTGTTAATTGGTATTAAAATAATATAGTTACTTGCTTAATACTACATGGTTCTGTATTTCAGACTGGTGTTTTCACGACGAGTTACAGTTCAGTCTTATCGCGTAATGTGGAGATCACCTTGAATATATGGGAGGGCAAGATAGCAGTTCGCAGGATAGAAGCTACTTCATGAGCCCTACACAAAGACATTCAGATAGTATTTCTAACTAGAATCAACTATAGAATAGTATCGCTGATGATTCCACATTCTTATCAGAATGTGAGTTTGCTAGCAACCTGAAGTAAATGTTGCTTCATATATTAAGAACAATAAATGTCAAGATAAATTCATTCTACAACACCCTCATCAGTGCTGTAAAAAAAGGTACCTCTGTGCTAGCTCCGTGGATTAAACGGAGTAGTAGATAGAGGAATGGACATGGATGGAAATCCTGCCGAATATATATTTTTTTACCTGATGCCTGGAACACATTAATCACTATCATCACAGAGAGACATTCCAAAATTCTTGCAAGGAGGAACAAACTTGTTTTTGTAACGATAATGTAATTATAATATTAAGATTGTGTGCTGGTATCTTATTCCAAGCAATGTGACGAAACAATTTGGAAGAGATAGCTCAAATATTAACAGTGTCTCAATTGCAATATCATTATCATATTTTTATGAAATCATTAGAAATAATATGAAAAGTCTGTACCAAGTTGTTTAATCACTATTAATTTACATATTTAACAGTTCTAGAGATAATCAGAATCCTTAACAAGTCTGTGGGTTTATTATAAAATTTTTGCAATAAGTAATTTCTTCGTTCTTTTATTAATTTAGAAAGGAGATATGTCTTTTACACGTTTAACAAAGTTCATTAAAGACTATTACAGACTCATTAAAATTACCATTTTGTGTTTGTGCCTTTGTGATAAATGCTAACAGAACGCATCCCTTAATTGTTGTAACAATTGATAATTTATTTCTTTTATAGTCTTCTTAAAATTTTTAGTAAGTCTTCGGTAGGTGGAACCACATTTCAAAATATTAACTCCAAAACATAAAAGTACGATTTGACGTGGTCATGTGAAAGAAATCAATATTTTTATTATTATCTCCATTTTAAATAAACAATGTTTTGATACGGTTTTATCTTTAGTGCCAGGAGTAGACTGAGACTAAGTGGTGACCATTCAATCAGTCCCAATTTTCACAAAGAGAAAATAAGGAATTTTAATTATTTAGTTATATCAATGATTATTCGCCATGCTTGTGTAGGTGATCAATGCACCAAATCACCTGTCATTTTAGTCTCAATATAGGAAAAAACAAGGAGGTGCGAATTTCGGATCTCAAGTAACTGCAGGATAATGTCGTTCTTTTAAATCTAAATATTAAATTTATTATAAAATTCATAAATATGATAACGGTGTTAGATAAATAAATATATTATCATGTATTGTTAAAACATCAGTTGCCTTTAATATTGCATTTTCAAATTGTACTGTGAGAACGAATATGTTTAGAGAATATGATTTCTATTACGTCTTAAATGTTACTCTCAGAGAAAATGGAGAAATTACAGAACAAACATTAAGGCTTGCAGATTCCTGAGAGACCAATAACTCTCTCTGTAGCTGAAATCGTTTGACACCGGGTTTTAAATCGGAGGTATTGGGATCGAGTTCTGATGCCTTTTTCTTCTGTTCCGCGTTCTGTTTTACCTAAGTCTGAGAATTAAAAAGATAAGAATATTTGAAATAGTTGTATTTATTTATTACTCATAAGATCTTTGCTGAACTTTATACTATATAATGTAATTAGTTTGATCCCTTTATTGCAAATATTTATACAAATGTGTATTTATTTATATTTAGTTAAGTAAAATTTATTCTTCTCCTTGGAATTAAGATAGTGAACGTTTTGACATACATTTTGCATTGCTTAAAAAGTTTGTCACAACTCCTGTCACATGGGAAAAGAAATATGAAATGTTTATCCGTTCGTTAGTGATATCCATATTGTGACCTGATAACCGTATTAATTGAGTACTAAAGATGTAATTCCTTCGGGCAGGAATCAAACCCGCATCGTTCGATTTACGACCGTTGCTCTGACCACTGACCTTCCGAAAATATACGTTTGCAGTTGGGTTCTTGGGCTCATGTATTTCGTTTTATTTGATATTTGTCACCACTGTCTGTTTACGTAAGTCGTGAGGAAGGTTTCGACATTCGTGTTGATATCAAAGGTGTGACTTTGCACAACGTCGTGCCCAGATTGTGACAAATTACTCGTTTTTTCTTGATTACATAAATACATTCATATTTTGCAATATGAATCATTTATGTAAAAAATAAACTCATCTTGAAATGACAATCAGTAATATTTACAATTTTAAAGAATTGTTTGAAATGCAAAACTGCAATGAAACCGTTTTTCTTTTCTTACTATTAAAACGTTTCAAAACCGATTTTGCGAAATCGTACTTTTACTATTTCTTTCGTTGCAAGCAACATTCCTGTCTTCAGCTAGCAAAACTCAACAAGTATCACTCGTCAACACATCCTAATATGTAAAGCATTGTATAAGTATTTTGGGGGTAACGTCATGTAGTTCAGGTGCTTGTTTGAAGAACTGGAAGACTCGAGTTCACGTCCTGGCCTGTTCATGCAACTTTTTATTTTTGACTATGTGTGAGATTTTATTAATACTTTCCTTTTCAATAATTTAAGGTATGCATTTACAGTTTGTCGTTTGAGAGTTTTCAAAAACGAATAAGTGTTAATAATTACTTAACATTTGTTATATATTAAAAAACAATACCAATAGCTTTTGAGAAAATAAAGTTTATTTTTATATAAATACAGTAGATGAACAAAAAGATAATAACTGCGTAATGATAGGTGATTTTCTTGAAGTCAATAAATGTTTCTTAGTTCTAGTTATTATTTGCAGTGATGAATTCTGAATGTCAGGCCGTGTCAGGAGAAACTTGTCTGCTAGCCCAACGTTATCATCTAATAATAATCTCACCTTGAGCAGAGGCGATAAGGTTGGCGTCAGGCTAGAACCAATACAAAATTACATAGTACTGAACTGAAACATTCTTAAGTAGAATTAACTATTTTATAGTGCCGCGGCGTAGATTTCTTTGCTTTCTTATTATCTCTTAGAGGTAATTTTATTTAATATTTTTTAAATTGCGAAGTGCTGGAAAGCGTGAGTTTGAAGACAAAATTCGCCAAGATTCTTAATTGAGTAAGTTCGCATTACTTACGTACGTCTGGCCGTTATTTAAGCGCAATCGCTTAGGTGCGTGGCTTCACAATAGAGGAACGCGTGTTCAAATCCCGTACGATATCAGCGGTTTTTACTTGACGAGCAATGAAAATAAATTCCTAATAACGATGTCTGATGACCTATGTTCCTTTTCTTTGCAAGAAAGATACCATTAAAACTGCCAGAATTTAATGTACTTTCGATTACTGGTCGTTGCAGATCATTCACTTACTCCATATTTTTTCTGTTCACCTTAGAGCATTTGGTTTTTACATTGTTTGGTCATTTCCTTCCCAATCCTCATGATATTACATCCTTTGTAATTAACTTTATTTATTTTGTATCTCCTGTTGCATGAAGTTTTAAGCTGAAATTTTTCTTTGCTTTTTAAAAAATTAAGAAATGTACACTTCGCTACTACAAAATATATGAAAGAACTAGAGGTGCTACAGAATGGGACAGACTTTCTTGTAGCAAATGTTATAATTTCAGCACTGTGGACTGGTTTTAAAGGTTCTTTTAGTTCTCTTGCCAGCTGACATCTATCGCCACACAAAATACATTTTTGACATTTTCTCAAACTTTTCAGTTCAAAATAACTCCACTCACAGGAATCTATTGAGTTTTGAAAAACTATAAAGTCATTTGAAGCACTTCTACTCACAAGTTAAATAATGTACAAATCTACTCAAATGCTCATATTAACAGCGAGAGAAGTATTTCAAAAAATTACATTTGTGTAATTTTTAAAAAACAATAGAATAGAGCAATATCTCGTTTATGTCATCGGATAGGCTGCATTTGGCATTACCCCAACCAAAATTTAAAAAGAAATTTGGAGCCGTTTTCGAGAAAATCTTGTTTTATGTAAATTTTAAAATTGCAAATATTGCACGCCATATTATTGCAGAAATCAACTAAAACTTTTAAAATTGCATGACCTTGATACAAGATCTAATTATAAGCAACACATTTCATTTTAAACAAAATCTCTATCTTTAATTTTGTAGTTGTAGTAAGACGCCACCAAAATATTCAAATTTTAGCGATTTTCAAATTCCAGGTTAACCGTGACAATTGGACATATTACCTGCCTTTATAGCGTCTTTACTATAGAGTAAGCAGTGCCAATTGAAAAATTTGGAGCCGTTTTGAAAAAACAATTTAAAATGTCCGGAAGGCTACAAATAGTCCCCAAAATTCGTGAATGTTTTCAAATCCGCTAGCTTCAGCTCGGAAAGCCAAAAACGAAGCAGAGTTTCTTCAATTTGGAAAAAATCGTATGTGCATGGATTTAGGCGTAGGTTATCAGACGGACAGACTAACATTTTGCTTCCAATTAGTTTTCATCACGGATCACAAAACTGGAATTATGGCTACACCGCGTGTTGAGGACTTTCTCTTAATTTAGCAACTTTTTGATTCAGTTTTTTCGTCCGCAGAGCGCGGCAATGATTTTCGCAGAAAATGCGCAGTTTTTCGCGCAGCATTATATAACATTCTCTATACACGTATATTACTCTGTATAGACGTAGAGTATACGAGAATATATTATGTGAAGTGTTTGTTAACATGCGTCACGCAGATAAATTTTAAGAAGATAAGTTAGTGATGAAGTTGAAAAAATAATTCTTGGTTTACTAAAACCATGTATTTATATAATAAATATTCGATTATTAGTTGAAATAAATATGTTTATCATGCCCATTTGCTAACATTCTGAAGGCTACATTGTTGTGAATGATATTGATTAATAAACAAGTCCATTATTAAATATTCTTTTTCAATCATTCATTCAAAGTATGCTACAACTATTTACTAAACCATCCCAACTGGATCCAAAATAAAAGAAGACTCAGGGTCACGTGCCCTATCTTCATCCTAGAAAAGATTCATTTCTATCTCTTAATGAACTAGTAGTAAACTAGTAATGAAGATGAAGATGAAGATCTTTTATTTATATAATATTATTTCATCAGAAACAGTTCTTTACCCCTTAACTTGACGTTGAAATTACTTGTTACATTATTTTGGAGACACCCAATAAGTCTCATGCAAGACTGGTAAAACAAAATGTTGAAAGGTTTGATTAGTGCATAATCCAAATAACTAAAAAATGTTGGTGGATATCGTTTAAGACTTCGAGAACGGCTACCATGCTGAATTCATACATAGCGATTTCCGCTTTTTGGAGTCAGCGTATCACTTGAAAAATAGGTAGAAAAATAATATTTTTTGTATCTGTAACATTTAATCCAGAAATTAATAAAACATAAAACATGGAGACTCCGATAAATAATGTAAAGTCAAGACACATGGTTGTAGGGAAATCTCGTGTGATCTAGAGCAGAAATAGGTATATTTCCAGTAGGAAGGAATTTAAATATATCCGGAGTGATTATTAGAGGCAGGGGATCTAATAATAGCGACTATTAAAAAATAGCTAGGGGCCAATTATTAGTAGACTTATAATATTTTTATAAAACAAAAATTTTCGAAAGAAAACTAAGAGACAATATACAAGACAATGGTGGAGAGCTGTGTTACGTATGAATCAAATTAAATTAAAAATGATGCAATAAACTCTCGGTTAAATGCTATGAAAATGAATTTTGGAGACGATGTTGTCAGTATACTGTTTGATAGAATACTAAACGAAGAGATTAGACAGATAATAATGAAATGATCGAAAATGTAGAATCCAAACAACTCCAATGGTATGCTGCAGAATGCATGCTTACAGAATATCAAAAATTATCTTTAAGTGAATCCCTTTCGAAAGAAGAAAACGAGGAAGGCCAAGGAAATCTTGTAAGTACGTCATCGATTTGACATTGAAGGGCACAAGAATAGAGAAAGATGCCTGACGGAATAAAAAACATTGGTGTGTAGATTGCGAAAAACGGTCATTAGAACTGTAAAATACTCGCTTAAGAATTAATAATTACCTTAGCCGAAGTGGAAGATGCCGGATGAAGAAGCCTTGTTATTATGTGCTGGCACAAGTAAAGCGGGCAAAGATCTGTGTATTAAGATCTTGCCGAATACAAACCAAAATAAGTTACGTTCTTATTTGAAAAGATTAAATGAAACAAAGAAAATTTGATTATTTTCTGGAGGAGTCCTTTAGATAACAAATATCAGATATTACTCTATTTGGTATTTATGATATTTCCTTTATCATTACCGGCATGATCGCTTTCAATGAACAACTATTCTTCCGAATTGACAGGTCGGAAAGTAAATATTGTATTTAGGTAAAAAAAGATGATTGAATTATGTTTCGAAAAATTGACGGGACTGAAGTGAAAGAAAACTAACAATAGTAAATTCATTTCTTGTATGTGCACCAATGAATAATGTCAATTCAAAATTAAAATCTATTTTGATCACCAACCAACTAACATATGTAGGTCTCTTTAACCTAAATCATTCGCGCGGCGATAACATAATTCACGGAAAGTGTTCGGCGGATTTATCGACGAATGACAGAAAAATGTAATTACAATAATGATAGGACTTCTGATGCAGTATTCCAAAGGCAGATTTTTAAAACTCAGACATATGTTCATCATTTCTCTCTCATGGTATACAACATGTATTCTCAAGTTAATGTTGAAATATCTAGTATCGCACTGGAATCCTAAGACTTAAGTAAAGGGAACGCAATGGTGACCCTGAAGATTTGGTTACAGACCCAGCGCAATTTCTCCTTCTTCCCGACCTTGCATTAAAAGAAGTGATGCCGACGTATTGCGACAAATGCCAATGAATTATAAATTTGAGGTTATTTCGTTATTATTTAGATTTTCTTTGTAAAATCGCCTCTGCCACAAATGAAATATACTGTATACGAACACAAACTATCCAATCAATGGGCAGTACATTTAAAACGTTACATTGTAATATAGTAACAATGCGTTTCAACAATAATAAATATTGAATTATAGTTTAAATTCAACCTTAATTCATATTATAGTACTTTAATTAAATTACTTTATAAATATTGATAGCAAATAGAAATTTTTCCCAAATAAAATTAATTGCTTATTTTGTTTACAATATTTATTAACAATTCATTAAAAGTACGATAATACGAGAATTGCAATATTACTGAAAGATGCGTTAGTGAACACCATATCAGCAAATTGACAATTTTGTATGAAATGTAAAAATGTATGAAAATAGAAAATTTTATTTTGCAACAATATTTTGCAAGAAGAGGATCCTATTCATTTTCAAACGATTATCGTTGACAGATTTCGAAGTTTGACAAAATTTTGAAACATTATTAACAATTACAATTTTGAAATAATTTATGACAGGAGAATCTCTCTAGTGATTCTTAATGGATTAGCAAAAACAGTGTTTGCATAGGTCTGCTTATCTAGAAGAAGTGGGTGTAACATTCCGATGACGTGTAAAAAACTTTGTGTGCATTGCTCGTCTCTCGAAAATAAAAATATCGTAATGTAAAAATATACTTGCTACAATAATATAAATATATTAATTTCATTGCGTTGGATTGGAAATCATACATAAATTACATGTAAGTAATATATTGATATGAGTGTGTGTATGTGTGTATGTGTGTGTGTGTGTGTGTGTGTGTGTGTGTGTGTGTGTGTGTGTGTGTGTATGTGTTCCTCAATGTTGCAATAGACAGCTGGTGTTTCTACCTTTGCAAACATTAAGATATTAAAATGTTATATAAAAAAGAGTCATATGTCGTTTTGATTCTCGCAAAAATCCTCAAGAACTAGGTATCACATATGATTTTAATATTTGCAGTAAGAACTCCATGTAAATCTAATCACTAACGTTAGATTGAAGGGTAATTAATTGTGATCCCAAAACAAAGATCAATAATCATTCATTTGCTTACAGCTGCATACCAATCATAATGTCATGCAGTAGAAAACTTTCATTGTGATAAATGAACTAAATACTTTAAGTTTATTTATTATTTTATATATCAAAACTATTTATTACAATATTAATGTCACGACCATATAGTATTTTTAATTTGGGTCATCTGAAGGTGTTGATGAAGTATTTCACAGCCTGGCTCACTATCTCGGAGACGTGTTTGTAAGAGCTGACTCTAAAACGTATTTCTTTAAGTTGCTAATTTTTTCTAATAAAATAACTAGGTTAGACAATGCATACAATGCCAAATTGCATTTATAATAATTGTTGTATATTAAAGACGAAATGTAGACATGGAGCTTAATAGTCGTTGTCCAGTGTTATTTTTTGCAAAAAACCCGTTTTATAACAGTTTTAAAATATGTTTTTACTGGGAAATTGCATGCCTTTATTTATGTAATTAAATGTATATACAAAAATTTATGTAAAACTGTTGGTTGATTTAATATTTATATTCAAATAATTACTATAATATAACTCGCCATCACCGCCATTTTGTAATGTTCAAGATGAATAGTCCCGCCTCCCTGAAATGAAGCTAAAGCGGATTGGTCAGCTCGATCCCGCAGGGCGGGGCAGGGGTCGGAAAACTCTGGTAAAGTTCGGCTCAGGACATCGCCCATTTTTTGTGCAAGCGAGGGTACAAAGTGGCAAGAAAACATTGGAGTTTGAAAGTGTTCAAAAACTGAGGTTGGTTGAGAGAGTGCAAAGTATAATAATATACAGTACAGAATATACAGTAATATACAATGTACTATTTATAGATACGAGTCTTATGCATTCTAAATAACCTCTTCTTTTACAGAAATTTGTAAACATTGAATTGTTTGAAACAATGCAAGTGTCAAGTTCTCAAAACAGAGAAGTGCGAATAGATGGGGTGTCCATAAACATTTTGAATCGGTTATAAAGAGAGAAGTGCGACTTACTGAAGTACTCACTCGCACTATTGTAAATAATACTGCAAGGAGGGATCCAAATGTAAATAATTCTTTAAGTAGTAGGGCAGCTTTTCATTAGCCCTCACAATTTGACTATTTACACAGCTCTCATATTTAAATTGGTAAAATGGAAAAAAGTTGTATATTTTGGTTTCACCCAGTTGAAGTTTTTTCTTCATTATGTGCAGAAGATTAGTGCAGCAGTATGTAATTAAGGAATGATCACTTACATATTGAGACTAATCTGTGCTCTTATTTTGCATACCAACTGCTCCCAATAAATGAAGGTTTCTGTTACTTACATTTCAAGCGTCTTAATATTTAGCATTTCAGATCAACTAATGAAGCTATTTTTTTGTTAAGTGGCTTAGTACATTGTCAATTTATTATGTACTACCCATAATGTCATGTTTTTGGATCATTATTTTTTTTATGTTCCTAAAGTTTATAAATAATTTGTAAACTAAATATTTATTTTTTACCTTCTTGAAAACTACTTATATAGCTCTCATGTTTAAATTGGTAAAATGTAAAATGTTTGTATTTTTTTGATACAGTCAGTTGAACTTCTTTCTTCAATATGAGCAGGAGATTACGCTGTGGTATATAATTAAGCAATGATCATTTACTCATTAAGATTAATCTGTGCTATAGTTTTGCATATCCGTTGCTTCCAAGGAATGAATCCTTTTTTATATAAAAATAGGCAAAAATTGATTTATCTTAAATATTTGTCTAATTAAATAAAAAATCTGAGGATCATTGGTTTCTAATATTCACATTTAAAGATCCATATTATACAGCACTTCAGATCAAATAATGAAGCTAAAATGGTTTTGTTAAGTGGCTCAGTACATATAATGTAATATTCTGTATATATCTCGATCCATAGATCGTTATTGTCCTTATTTTTCAATAGTATATTGAATTAATTAACCTAATGAAATAAGTTGTATACATTTTACGAGCACAGAGGACTTAAAACATATATATTTTTTATATTCAAAATATTTATAAAATCTGGCAAAAAACGTTTCAGCAAAGATACAAGTATTTTATATCCTTTTATGATTATAATTTACCAATTATGTTATTACATTATATCTATTACTCCGGATCTATCTCCTAGCGTTCTTGTGCAAGATCTGTCGCATGTAATGCTCGGTATAAAACGGTAAGTCCCTTCAAGGTCACGAATTGGCAGGAGATATTTTTAAACCTTTCTTTATAAACACGAGAGAAGAAAAAAATAAAAAAGGTTAGTTTTACAATGTGGCATATCATTGAAAGTCTTTGTATCTCTATATGTATCTATCTAGATCTATTACATTTTTACTAAACTTCTATATAAATATCATCTAATATCTATATCTGTTCTAATCTTCTACATCGAAAATTCTGTAACTATATCTACACTAATGTATAAAGACAAGTGTGTTGACTTTCAGCGTGATAATCTCGGAATCTACTGAACCTATGCCGATGAAAGTTTTGTGTTAGCTTCTCTGAAAAGACAGGCTATAATTTACTACTATAAACCTTAATATATTTACAAAAAATTACTTTCTGGGCATTTTTCGCCTAGCATTACATCATAGATTCAAGTGCGCATCAATGTTATGTTTAGCTGTGCGCCACCAGACGATGACTTCTGTGATCTATTACTGATTTCATCAATGTACAGAATTATTACGAAATTCATTTGGCTTTGAATCAGGCTATGTACACATGTCTGTGTGTGAACGTTCGTTGTGAAGGTTGGTGGATCGTTTGAGAGAGACCCATAACTAAAGTGGTAAGATTTTAAATTTATTTTCCTCAGTGCGTGTTATATAGAAACAGCGATATGAAAACATTGTAAGTTTGAAAGTGTTTAAAAATGCGTTAGGTTGAGAGAGTAAAAAGTACAATAATAGACAGTACAGAATATACAGTAATGCACAATGTACAATAAATAGATATCATATATTTTCTCAACTACCTCTTTTACAGAAATTTGTGAATGCTAAATTGTTTTAAACAATTGCGAAACGAAAGTCGCAGTTATCTAAACAGACTAAAAGTGTGAAAAGGTGGGCAGTATATAAAAATTCGGCTGCACAGAGGCAAGAGTGACGTACTGAAGAACACTGCAATATTACAAGGAGGGAAGCAAATTTCAATACTCTAGGTAGCAACGCAGATTTTCATTATAATCCCCAATTTGATTATTTACATTGCTCTCATATTCAGATTGGTCAATTGAAAATGTTTGTGCGTTTTGTGGGGCAAGAAAATGGGCATTGGAACAAAATAGCATGTGTTCTTCTCATGGGAAAGTAAAATTAAGAACTTTAGCCTCCTGAAAATCTAAAAATCCTGCTACTTGGTGAACATCCTTTATAAAAACATTTCATACAATACAACTGTCTTTTTCAGATCACATCTTTTGGTTGTACAGAACATAAGGAAGGATTTTACATGCCAACATTTAAAATTCAGGAAAAACAATTTCATCGTATTGGTAGTTTACTTCCAACAACGAACCCTGTTTTTTGCAGGTGTATTTCCTGTCTGAAGGAGACCAAACGTCTTTGCGTCAAAACATTGTACCAAATTTAAACACAGAAATTATACAAATGATGCAGGTAATGTTGCAATCTATTAAAAGTTTCAAGGCTGCCGTAGAACAAACACTTCCAAATATTCTGGATTACAAAATTCTCATCTTTGCTGATATTATCCCTGTCAATTATCACAGATTTCAATCATAATTTCAACCAACCAACAACAAATGAAGTGGCTGTATTTTTGGTAGATGAAGATAAAGGGCACAGAGATATTGTATTACACAGTATGAATCGAATGTTACAGCGTGTTTCCGAATTACATCGTGCTTACGACCCTCTTCAATATCCTCTCATATTGTTACCGGAAAAGATGGATATTGTATTAATATTCCACAAGTAATTCCAGGAAGAGCAAACCAAAACCTTTCAAAGAAGATATAATGCATGCAATACTATTCACATAGGTTTATGGTGAGGGAGGATACAGTGTATTATCTGCTAATGTTTCAGCAATAATTGAATCAGTTTGTTGTTGACATAGGTGCTAAAATGATTACAGAATGACTTAGTAATATCAAGCAAAATCAAAAAAGACCATTAAGAGCAGAGAACTACATTCACCTTCGAGATACAATTAATAATTATGCGAATGTAAATTCACAAAATACTGGACAGCAGGTCATTTTACCATCTACTTTCACTGGTTCACCGAGGTACCTCCATGAGAAAGCCCAGGGTGTCATGATGTATGTGACACACACCACGATCGCCCTGATCTTTTTATTAAAATGACATGCAACCCCGAATGGTGAGATATCAGACACAAATTGTATGTGGGACAGAGTCCGCATGACAGGCATGATATTATTTCACCTGTATGTGTATTTCATCTGAAATACCAAAGGTTGATGAATTTGATCACCAAAAACCACATTTTGTTTCAACTGTATGGCATGTGTTAACAATAGAATGGCTAAAACGAGGTTTGACGCGTGCTCATATCCTCATTTGGGTTCAAAGAAAAAGAAATAAATAAGTCATCTCGTCAACATATTATTTTTATTAAGATAGCCGCCTTTCGACGGCTTTGCGTCATCATCAGTCTCGCTGCTTTTGGCAAAAATCTGTGAACTGCGACTTTTGCCGAAAGCAGCGAGACTGATGATGGCAAGCGTCGAAAGCCGGCTATCTTAATAAAAATAATATGTTGACGAAGATGACCTCTTTTATTTCTTCTCATAAGAAAGTCAACAACACCAAATCAGAATTCCCACAATTCAAAGAAAAATACCAGCAGATAAAATTGACTTAATTATTAGTGCTGAGATACCGAATCAAGAAGAAGATCCTCTCCTTCATTACGTCATTGTTTCCAATCACATGATTCATTGACCATGAGGAGAATACAATTTACGATGGCCATGTATGGTCAGTGGTAAATGCAGAAAAAGATTTCCACGCTCTTACATCGTTCATACTCAGTCAATAATGGATATCTTTATAGAAAACGTTCGCCTGAAGATGGTGGTCACATTGCAGCTTGGGTAGACATTCCGATATGGAAGTGTATTATCATTGGGTTGTTCCTCATTCACCAGTCTTAAGCAAGAGCTTTTCAGCTCACCTTAATGTAGAATACTGTCATTCTGTGAAAGCAATCAAGAACATTACTATGTTATTAAAGGAAAGAATCAAGCAACTTTTACTGTACAAAGTAATTGTAATGAAATTGAAAAGTACGTAAATGGTCGCTACTTGAGCACATCGGAAGCTTTCTGGTGAATATTTGAGTTGCCAATTCATGAAAGATAGCTATAATTCATCTGACGGTGCACAGTCAAAGGGTGTATTTCAACCAGCATAACATTCAGCACGTTTTAGAACATCCTCCTCCGACAACATTAACAGACTTCTTCAAATTGTGCCAAGATTATGATTTTGCAAAAACTTTGCTTTATTGTGAAGTATCTGCATATTATGTCTAGAGAAACACAAATCGGCAGAGAAGGAAACGTGGTCAACTGATTGTAGGGCATTCGGATGTAAGAAAAGATGCATCTCATGGAAGAGTTTACACTGAGCATCGAAACTTCACACCGCGAGCAGTAGCTCAGTGAATCAACTGATGTCACTGCAGCGCCTCTGGCCGGGAGATCCTAAGTTCGAGTCCTGACACCGTCAGGATTCTCGACACTAGCTTTTCAGCTAGGTCGAATCCAGCTCCCCGAATCTGGAGCAAACTCTACCAACGGGCCACGGAGTCCTTCCTCTTCCTTGTCCTATCCTCTCCCTCTACACACTCACACTTACATGCACTACACTATCACATATTCCGGGAGACCGGTCGGGAGCTTACATCTTGTTCCGACTGGGTCGGTTCCTCGGTGGTGGGAGAGTCCTGGTTAGGGGGAAACCCCACTAGCCGACGGTAGGTCGGCGCCGGATCTCGCCATCCAGCGGGGGAAGATCACCGCCATCTCCCGAGAAAAAACATGCACTACACGAACGGGACTAATGACCATAGCAGTTGACGTGCCCGGAAACACGAAAAAATCAATCAATCGAAACTTCGCAGAATACCATTACCTTCGTTTCCTTCTGCTTCACATTCGTGGTCCAACTTTTTTTGCGATGCTAAAAACAATGAACAGTATCGTACTACAGCGTCTTTGCAGATAGCGTGTATGAAAATCTTAGAGAAAATGATGAGCATTGGAGACACACGCTGAGTGATGCTGCTCTTGCAGTCACTATCATATATTCGTGAACTATTTGCGATACTGTTGGTATTCTGTTATCCATCTGATCCACGAAGTTTGTGGTGTGAATTCAAGTAAGTCGTCTGTGATGACATTGTTTCAAATGCGTCCCCGTGAAGACAGCCAAGACTTACCATTCTCAGAGAATATATTGTAATGATTTGTGGGACTAGCCCGCAAGAATGCATGGAACACGGAACTTTTATGTAAGCAAAGAGGAACTAAGAATGAAACAAACAATAGACAACAGCGCCGCGTAGTAATAATTATTAGGAAAGTAATAGAAAACATAAGGGGCGGAAATAGTCGTTATGAGCAGTGAATAGAACCCAAATTTAGGAACATTTTAAAACAAGAACCACATTATTCGAGCTACGGATTCCGTAAATATCATAAATTGTGTAAATTGCATGTATAACAAGGCGAAGATTGAAGGCATGGAACTCACTGTTGTATTTCTGGAAATATACAACAAGAGGATTTTTATTGAATATCCAGTGAATGCCTGGGTGTATTTTGGCCAAACTTTCAAAAATTATAGAGAAAAATACTTAGATTAGGGCAAAATTAGTCACGGCGCGGGGGAATTTATGTAAGGCTCGGAATAAAGCAATATCCAGTTTCATAGCATAGCGGATTAAGAAAGAATTGTAAGTGACGTCATCACGAGTGGAGAAGACGGAAAATAAAGGTTTTTGGAAAAAGGAAAACAGGAAAAGGGAATTCGGTAATGTGACGATTACAAAAAAGTAGTAAAATTATGAAACAGTAAGACGCAAGATGTCCGAAAACAGTGAAAATGTGAAAGTTTTCGAACATTTCTTATGGTGATGGGCATACGTTTGATAAAAGACAGTCACTTGGATTGTAGGGACCAACAATGTAAAATGTGTTACAGACAGAATGAGTTCGGGTCTGATGATGATCGCACGCGTTTTGATGCTATGTTAAATTTTTGGAGAAATTTCGCGGAAGTATTGGGCAAAAGTTATTAAGTTATTTTCGGGTATATAAAATCAATTGTTTAGATTAAGTGAAGCGAAAATTCATTTAAATTTGTTTAGAAATTCACGGAAAAATCCGCATGGACAGTATTCACGCAAGTTAGGCGCAGGAAACAGGAGCGTCGCAAAAGCTAAATACGTCGCAAGAAATAGAAGTAACGTTTAGGGAAGACGCGATTAGTGCAAGAAACGATAATCGTGGATGCATTGGTAATTTTTAAATGCACGAGTGCATCTGGGATCTGATGGCAGCTGAACGGTAACTGCGTGCATGAATAATGCACGTTACAACTAGCAACGACGGGCGCTGACGGAAGGTGACATCGCTGCGAAAAGGGAGTGGCACGAATTGTGCAATAACTGTATTTTTGTTTGTTTGTTTACGCGCAAGTCCAAAGAAAGAAAGAAAAAAATTCTGTCGAAGACCAAGTCATGATATTAGGTTAAGGATAGGATTATAAAAAGGTCACGACAGAACGCGCATTCTGATGTATGTATGAGATTTTCTTTGTATTATATTTTCAGTGTGCATGTTTGTATTTTCTTCTCCTGTGTGTTTATGTATTTGTGTTGTCATGTCTCGCAAGTCGGAGGGGCAGATTGTGCTTATGGATAGGATATCAGCAAAGGAAACCCGAAATTAAATGTTTGAGCATCCCACATGGCTCATAATTGCCTTGAATCCATGTGTTTTTATTCAGTAGTTGTATGAAATTTGACCCAGGCACGAACGAAACGGACCCTTACCTCAACTCCGTATGGAGTGAGCGCGCGGACTACGACACGGTAGGAAATAAATAATGATTCGAGCTAGCAGAGGTACGGGCAACCGATAAGTGAAGGTATTGTGGCACCCAATTATACGTTAGAGCTAGGGCAGGGCCAAGATAGTGCACGTGACGAGAGAGGATACACGAGGAGGATACGTTGCATTGGGCCGTCGTGATTTAAGATAAAGGTTACATTGGACGCCCAACGTGTGGGCGTGATTTAGGTTAGATTACAATATTAAATGCAAGACTGATGATTCTAGAAGACAGTATTAGATCTTTCAGTGATAAGCGTCTTGGCGATTTTGGTATTCTGGAGACAAGTAGACAAATAATGGTCACACAAGAGATACATATAGTTTTTGTGATGTGCATCGGTACCTAAAAGAAAATTTGCCAAAATTAGTTCCTGATCAAAGAACAGTCTTCAATGCAGTTATTGACAGTGTTCAAATTCACAAAGGTATTCTGTTCTTCATTGATGCTTCTGGAAGCACCGGCAAAACTTCTGTAATCAATTTACTTATTGATAAATGTAGACCAGGGAGAAAAACTGTCATTGCTATCGCCTCTTCTGGAATAACAGCAACCTTATGTGCTGGTGGGAGAACAGCACATTCTACATTAAGGTTTCTTTGAACACAACGTTTATAAAACAACCAACATGTGACGTTAGTAAGAATAGTTCTATCGCAAAGAATTTTCGTGATTCAGTATTGATTGTCTGGGATGAGTGTACTATGAGCAACTGAGGTCACATAGAAGCTGTTAACAGAATGTTACGGGATGTACTATCATCTTCGAAAGTAATGGCGGGAGTTACTGTTGTATTTTCTGGTGATTTTCGGAAACCTTGCTTGTAATTCCTAAAGGTGTATCCTAGAGCTGATACAATCTAAGGATTCTTAAAGACATCCCTAATTTGGCAGAATGTTAACATGAGAGCCACGTTACTTGATGACTCAGATTCTGCGCAATTTGCATCACTGCTTCTCGCAGTTGGTAGCGGTTCACTTACCTGGCCAAAATATATTATTGCATCATCGGTACGGTCATGTTGTTTACACTATTGATGACTTGATACAGAAGATATATCAGAATGTGCAAACAATGCTATATAAAACTCATTAATGGTTTTGTGAAAGGATTTCATGGTCACTTCATTCATGGTTTTGGATGATGAAATTAGTCATCAAATACTACAACGTTTTCAAGCAGAAATAAGAGAATATCGATCAATTGATACAATTCTAAACGATGCCCAGAGTGTTCATTATCCAGCAGAACTTTTAAATTCGCTTAACCCAGCAGGTCTTCCTCCATATTTATTATACTTGAAAATTGGCACACCCATCATATTGCTTCGTAAACTCAATGCTCCAAAACATTGTAATGAAACACGTCTGCAAATAATTAATTTTTCTAACAATATTTTACACACCAGAATTCTTACTGGTCCAGCATCTGGTAAAAAGCCCTAATACCCAGGATTCCAATGATTCCTTCTGATTTACCGTTTCAATTTCAATTCTATTATTCACATTTCAAGATCCGTTATATCTAGCACTTCAGATCAACTAATGAAGCTAATATGGTTTTGTTCTGAACATTGTCAATTTATTTTGTACACATAATGTATATGTTGTTGGATCAGTATTGTTCTCACGTTTCAAAGTTTTATTTTACATGTAGTTTAAACATACACATTTGTCGTCTTCAAAATAATTATAAATATACATTAATAAGTCGTTAAAATAATTATATATTAGTTTCATTATTGATGTTTTCATTTACTTTTATGACAATGATTCGTCAATTACGTTTTGACATCTACATCCATATTCTATATCTATCTTCTAGCATCTTCGTGCGAGAACTTTGGCACGTTAAACTCCGCTTAAAACAGTAAGTCCCTTCAAGGTCACGTTTTGACAGATCAATTTCCAATCTTCATTTATGAATACAATAGAAGAAAAAATATAAAAAGAGTAACTTTTACAATGTGACAATTTATTGACTGTATTGGAAATCATATATAAAACTCCACAAAAAAACGTATTTTCCTTAGTAGTTTAGAATTGTTTATTGCTTTTAGTTATTAAGTGTAGAATGTTTAGGAGCTGGAACTCCAAATAAGAAAAATGTAATTTTTTGTGATAAAGTGAGCGAGGTAGACCGGATATTTCCAAAAGGGAGTGAAGAGACGGCGGCGATGGTGTAGCGGTTAGCGTATCGGACTGCTATACCCAAGTTTGCGAGTTCAAACCCGATCGAAGCCGTGGATTTTTAAGGGCGAAAAAAATTCCTTCGTACGCCTTCCTTCGGAGGGGAAGTAAAGCCGGCTGTCCCATGTTAGTACATTTACTGCATGTAAAAGATCCTCAAGCCTAAATGATGCCTCTGAGCTAAATTCAAATCGCCTGTTTCGTCGTCCAAGTAATACATTCTTTCTCCCATGATTGGTGAAAGGAGTGTAACGGAATTTGCGTGATCAGACGGAAGAGCAGGCCTCATGGCCTGAGTCTCCCCACGTAAAATAAGGCAAATTCAATTCAAAGAGAAGACAGGGCCATTGGGACACGGCGGGGCAGAGCATGGCAGGGAGTAGAGCGGAGAAGGAATACAATGGAAGAGATAGAGGTAGGCCCCACCACTGGGTATGAAATGATAGAATTCCTCTCCCTGTCTAATAATTTACTGTAAATCCGAGCAACGCCAGGTATACCAGCTAGTTATTTAACAAAAAATTATCATTCTTCCCCTCCTCAATAAAAAAAAACGGTTGGATCCGCCCCTGCCCAAAGAAACTCCTGGATGACACTTCGACTCACCGCTTCCAATTTACAAAAACTGTTCTAATAGTTCACGTTTAAAATAACGAAAAAAAGTATATTAAGTTAAAATTAATTACATTAAGGAAGTAATATCCAAATTTCTTTAATTATGCAGAAAATGTGTAATTGCCAAAATTGAAACGAATATTTCCATAGAATCTCTAAATCATAATTTTGTAAGTAACGTTCCTTCATTTGACAGTAACTTGAAGAGTCAATCCCTCGCGCTTCTCCAAAACTCAGAAACAAAATTCAACGGCGAATTTTCCTTTTCATCCGTGGAACATAAGAATATAACAAAAATAGTTCAAAGTCTCAAATCTAATGCTTCGGGTAACGATGATATAAATGCCAAACTGCTAAAAAATAGCCTAAACGTGACCTATCGAATCGTTACCGAAATAGTAAATTTCTCTCTAATGAGCGGACAATATCCTTTATCTTGGAAAAGTGCGCTCGTGCATCCTATTTCCAAGACAGCATCAACCAGAAACCCTATTGAATACCGCCCAATTAGCATCCTCCTGACTATTTCTAAAGTAGTCGAAAAAGTCGTCCGTACGCAAACTGAACTGTATCTCCAAAACCAATCACTTTTAAACGATCAGCATTCAGGTTTCCATTCCGGCAGGAGTTCTGGTACTGCGTTACTGAATGTTATTGAAGATGCGAGAGTAGCCATAGATCACACTAATATAACTATCTTAATTCTTCTGGATTTCACCAAAACTTTCGACTGTGTCGATCACGACTCTTTGGGTTCTGGAAGTTAAATAGTTAAGAAACCATGTACGCGTAGGCTGTGCAAATCCCATGATTTTTAGTTTTGCGAGTAAAACTAAAACTCGCAAAACTAAAAATCATGGGATTTGCACAGCCTACGCGTACATGGTTTCTTAACTATTTAACTTCAGAACAAAAGTGTTCAGTAATCGCAGCTCAATGGCGTTGAAACTTAACCGCGGAGTTGCCCAAGGCACTGTATTAGGGCCACTAGTATTCCTAATGTATGTAAACGATGTGGGAAAGGCACTTAAATGTTGCAGTCATTAAATGTACGCGGATGATTTTCAGATATATCTACGTGGCCTCCCGTCTGAACTCTTCTCACTCGCACATAAAATTAACGAAGATTTGACCTCAAACAAATGGGCAGCGTTATTAGGCCTACAATTAAACTCAAATAAATCACAGTGCGTGATTATCAGTTCAAAAAGCACTGTGAATAAAATATCCTCTTCTGCTCTGCCTAAAATGTATATAAATGACACCGTTCTACTTTGGTGTTCCGAAGTCAAGAACGTAAATGTGTTTATTGACAACACCCTCAGCTGGAACTCGCAAGTAGATTCAACCTGCCGTAAAGTTTTTGCTGCAATGCATTCGCTGAAACGCCTGCGAACGCTTTTACCAATTTGTACACGTGAGACACTCATTAAATCACTTATTCTGCCACATTTTGACTATTGCGACTTTCTTCTGACAAACATGACATCTAAATTACAACGTAAACTTCAAGTAGCACAGAACGCATGCGTACGGTTTATTTTTGATCTAAGAAAATACGACCATGTATCGCACTTTTTTGACTCGCTTCATATGCTTCTTCTAGACAAAAGACGATTAATTCA